>JASGXE010006612.1:0-21001 GCA_030068105.1 Sinentomon sp. SZTP_YWyxl | reverse complement strand
ATGTAGGAATCGGTAAGATGAGAATGAAAGTGAGAGTCGCCAGTGAGAGTGAGAATTTGGCTGGGAGAGAGAGAGGGGAGAGAGAGGGGGAGAGAATGAGAGAGGAGAGAGAGAGAGAAACGCGGGAGGGAGGGGTTACCAGGGAAAGCGCAAGAAAGCTCGTGGAGAAGACCTGAAGTCGCACTCGAATTATCCGGAAAGCGGGGCCAGCGCCGGGACAAGTCGGGATAACAAACGGCAGCGGGGAGTGGAGTCCAAACGGAGGAAAGAAACCTAAACAAAAACACTATCAAATAACGAAGAAACCTGCACAATAATATGAAATTATACAAGCGAAGGGAAAAATGGGAACGCCGAATGTGCAGAAATGGTCCTCAAGTAAAGCGAGAAAAAAGCAAATATTGCGAGCCAGAAACGAACACGCAAGCACACGCAGCAATACAAACGGCCTGCCGAAGTCCCGTTTACTTCAGGTCACAATTTTCGAGGAGCAATAAGTGAGCACAAAGGAGCAAAGGGGCGAGATGCGGCGCATAAACCACAATTCCGAGAACGCAACTGAAGGAGGCAGCAATGAGAGCCTCTTGCAAGCTGATCCAGTGGCCGTGAGTAAAATATGACCCACTGCACTATGGCCCCACGGGTTGGGAGGGTAAGCATCAACACCCACAGTTCAATTCACATTTACTTCAATTGACTGCAGGCACAGTTAAAGGTAACGGCCGCTGTTAATCTGATGTAGGTACCTTGATCCTTGTGTACAGAAAAGAAATTAATTCCGTTCGCGGTCATCTTTTTCGTACCATTTTACAAGCATCTTCAAAGATCTCGTTTTTGCATTTGTACATCCACCTTGCCAAGCTGCCCTTTCGATCTCCCACGCGGCCTGGAAGATGCCTCCCCACTTAAAACATCAAAACAACAATCCACTCAAAATCCCTGCAGGATCAGAATTGATTTCATATCTGTACCTTCGGAAGATTGTCCCCACGCGTTTTACTGCGGGTAATACGTTGCTTCGTTGCTTTTTGTTTGCGGTATTTCACCGATCAAAGTTGACACATGCAGCGTTTGCTGCATCAGGTTGACGCGGAAGGGTCAGGGGTCCTGAGCTCGTTTACCTCCCGCGACTTTGAAGAGGAGACAGCTGAGACGGAGCCCATGCCTGATGGTCAGAGGTCCAGAGTTTATTTGCCTCCCAGAACATTGAGGAGGGCACAACGAGGTGTCGGGGACCGACGGCGATGGCACATCATACGTAGGTAGGTGCATTCGTGAGTAGATCGAATCCACTCGTGAACTCGTATTTCAAAGCAGAGCTTTTCTTTCCCTGCAGACCTGGGGCTGGGGCAGAAGGAGATTCCGACCACATCTTTTCGAATCGGATTGCAATGACATATACGAGTTGGCGCATGTCCCACTTGCAGACCGTTCCCTCGATCAGCGACACTGCAGCTCTTCGCTGTTTGGTCCCTGTGCATACAATCTTGACAGCCGGCGAATCCCGGCCACAACATACATCAGTCTGTGGTGCCCGAGGTCAGGAGATTTCACTTCCTTCTGTGCCTTTTGTCCAGATGCGAAATTTCCACAGCAGGATCCGCAACAGGAGCCTCTGGAGTTGGAGAGCAGGAAAATGCCACCTTAAGTCGGGAGACCCCTGGGTGGGCAACGCGGGTTGGGATCGATTGGGCGGCCCCTTGCGCGATGGGGCGGACGCGGCGAGAGGCCTGCTGCTGAAAGAGCTCTGGAGAGAGAGAGACAGACATACACGCTCAACATTTTTCGACCAAGTGGGCTTTCAACCAAACAGGTTGAGGCGAAACGTTCCCATACACGTTTTCCGCTAGTCCACAGCCAGCTTTTCGAACAAACGAGCTTTTCGGCCAAACGGGGATCGGAGAAGTGGCGGTCCACAGCCAGCTTTTCGAACAAACGAGCATTTCGACCAAATGGGATTCGGAGAAGTGGCGGTCCATGAGCCTCCTTCTCTATGTGTAACAGTGTTCTCCCAGCCATTGAGCATACCAATTCTTAGGAGGAGATTTTCCTGCCTGCCCAGCTCAGAGAGTTCTGAACATGGGTGAGCTGAACGGCATCTTCCACTCATTTTCTCCTTAAGTCCATCTCCTCCATTGACTGATAATAATTTAAGTCGTGTTGATCAATTTCCTAACTTTTCAATTTCCTTACCGTTTTCTCCCAGCTTCAGTTCTTTCTCCTTCCTTGTGAGTGTATGTGAAAATTTGTTGTATCCTGTGTGTATGATAATGGGGAAACCCACAAATACAATTCAATTCAAAACCTCAGTCTTCTGAAATAACATCGATAGAATGTATTCCTCTAACTTAGCTTAAATAGATACATGCTATTGTAAATAAGGGGAACGAATTAGCCTAAACAAATAATGGATGTTGGGTCATTTTGAGCAAATGCTGCAATCAGAATCGAAACTCGATGGAAAATGGGCCTCTATTTACACAGCAAAATTGCTTTCTGCTGCGGGATTGATCGAGTTACATCAACTAATATAAAATTTCAAGCTGTTAGATATGTTTTCTATTTAACTCAAATCTTTGGTTATTATTGGCGGGCACATTGATATGCACTGTGGGACAATAAGACTGTGCTTCTAGTTTTGCTAAGCTCACCAACCTCTCAGAAATGTACTCAGACATTCAAAATACGCGGGCCATACGAAATTTTTGTCAGACTTTTGAAGCACGGGGCAATGTTATTCACCATCTAGTAAGCGCTGTTAAATGCGTTCCTTCATGTAATGTGTTTTGCGGCGCATGCGAAATGGGGAATTACATTGCGCCGTGCTTTCAAAAGGCTGAAAAACTCGCCAATGGCCCGGTATTCAGAATGGCTCCGTATGAATTTTTAATTGGATACGCAGAAGTATTCAAAAGTCGTTGAGCAATCCCTGCGCAGATTGCAAATTATAATTCTTGTCGCTATCCCAAGATCATGCATCGTACATTGCCGTTATTTCTGTTCAAAACTGCCAGGCTCTGGAGTTGCCGCATGAGAAGTTAGTTCAAACCCTGGCTGCAGAATATACATGGCTATCTGGAACGCTACCAAGAATTATATTTCAGAACCTAAAGCATATGGACAGATGTGCTCAATTATGAGTGTCAAGAAAATAGAACTGCGTGGCTTTGAATGTCATCAACCAGCTGTTCGTGCTGCTTCTTGTGGCGAAAAACGCAAGCCGCTTCACTGTTCCGCTTTACCAGCACAAGTCCATTTTCTTGTGTCCGGGCCAAAAGAGAAAAGCAACAGTTCCGGACAACCATGTATGTTATTCAGCCACGGTGAAGATCTAATTTGCTTCGGAGACACGTCCGAGACTTGATTTTTTACCATTTAACCGGCATAACGTTGAACCTTTTCTAAAACCAGACTGTTGTTTGTTACAGCAGGCCGACGCAAGGTCGAGGTAACGCAGTGACGGCATCACCAAGTAAACCTGCCTCACGGGGAAGAGGTACCCCAGCTCCATCTCGCAGAGGCTCCAGAAAGCCCGTCTCTAAGGCAACACCCACCCAAAAACCGCAGTCGTACAGGGGTCAGTATAAGCAGACTCCAGCCCCGCCCCTCAGGGCTTCAGTTGCATCTGTGATCCCATTCGTCAACAGTCCAACAACGGAGACGCTCAAACGAACACACACCAATAGCAGATCAAAGCTGACCAATAGCAGAGCAGCATCCGTTTCTGCTGAAAATAGCCCCGCCCCTTCTGCCACCTATGCAGGTGCAATGAAGCAAGGCCTCGTTGAAGTCTATGTTCCTGAAGTTCCTGTTATCAATCCTGAAGAAGGCACAAGCTATCTTACCGATCCCGGAGACGCTTCCGCCGAACTTGCAGGGAAAAGGTAAAGCCATGTTTCAGTGCTCGAGTATGATTTGGAAAGTGAAGTCGTTTTTCTCCGAGCATGTTGCAACATGAAAAAGCACCGACAGGACGTGTTTGTCTCTGTCGGAAAGCGTCTTCTATCGCTTTCCTGTCCAAATGCGACCGAATAGACAAGGTCGCCATCTTTTATTAACTGCTTCATTGCTTTCAAACAGGCTTTGCACATGATCCAAATCGATAGCTGATTGGTCAAGCTGATTGGTCGAGTGTCGTCATAGCAACGGTGACAGTCTCATCGTGGATGCGCGGAGTCAAAGGCATCCGTACACCTGCAAATTCAACAAATGCTCAAACTTCTCCACAGGAGCCTTAAATCGGTGTTTAGGTCTCGGATTGTGCAAGTGGAGACCCAAATTGCACCACTTCGTCCCGCTTCCCCCCATTTGCTTTGCTGCAAATATTCGCCAGTCATGAATTTGAGAATACTAGCATCCCACCGTAAACACTTGATTTCTTAGCATTGTAATGCATGTCAATGGTTATAAGTTCGATTTTCTGTCTAACCCTGCTTGTTCTTCCAAAGCTTATACTTTTGGCTGTTGCTTTGCACATTTGCTTTGGTGTACCAAATATGCACTAACAAGCTGGATCTTAAAGGTCATAACAACAGGCATGCAATTTTGGGCTCTTAGTTGTTGGGTTTCTTTACTGTTTTAACCCATATTTTTGTTTCAAAACCTTTTGGTAAGTGTACCTAACGTCAAGTGATCTCAGGTTGTTGGTAAAAAGATCGTCGCCTTTTAAGATATATGTCCGCATGCATCATCATCACAGCAACTTAGCCACGATCATGATAAATCATGTGGAGGTTTTCTGATGAAAGTTTGCTATGCATAAGCTTTGATGTTTTTCACCATTTTGTGACGAGCATTCGGGGAAATATGGAATTTGCTCAGTCGAAGCTGTGTTCAGAAAAGTTTGCATATTTTGTTACCATTTCCGCTGCCGTTTTCCGTTTGAACAGGCGTGGTCCACTGAGAAGGTATCGCAAAGTGGGTCATGCACAAGTACTCTCAGGTTCGAGTTTTCATACTGAGCAAATGATTCTGCTTCGAATCTCGTGATTCGCATTCCTGCTAGAATTTCAATTTCGCTGCAAAATTAGCATGTGGCTATTCTCAGAATGTTCATGCAGTGGTTATTTTCGGACACTGCAGGTGTATTTTACGAACAACGTCATACCCAATGAGATTCCGTGGTAAAACTTGCTGCTCCGCCATTTATTTTTCAACTCATGATGTTGAAATTTGAAGGCATTCTGATTGCATCCCATGTTCCATTTGAAGATTGCACGCTGAGTATATGCTTCAGCACTTGCAACACGCGTATCACCGAAAGCTCCAATAAGCACGCCTCCACCCCTCGTTCGGTGCCTATCTTTTCGAATAGCGAAACATGGGGAGGCAATATTATCACCGAAAACGCCAATGCTACCGAAAGCTCCATCAAGCACGCCTTCCCCACTCGTTCGGTGCTTATCTTTTCGAAGAGTGAAACATGGGCAATATTATCGTGCACCGACGCTCCAATATCATCGAAAACTCCAATAAGCAGGCCTCCGCCTCTCGTTCGGAACCTGTCTTTTCGAGAAGCGAAACATGGGGAAACAATCGTGACAAATAATTCATCTTTGACCGAGACCAAATCAAAAAGGACTGAAATGTTGCGTTTATTTGTTAAATAATCAGATGCATGTCGGCTTGTTTGGCCTAAAATTGATTTTTTAAATACAAAAAGCCACAGCCAGGTTCTTCACTGCACTCGTTTAAATTGTCAGAGAAAATTAGATACCTGTGCAATCTAGGCTCAGAATACCATTAATCCACATCTTTCAAGGTAATCTAATATTGACACAAGTGAGCATGCTTGTTAGCATTTTCAGGATTTATATCTTCAAACGGAACAAGTTTTTGGTTTTTGACACCCGTGCACAAATACACTGTAACTCTAATTTAGTTGAAGAGGGAGCATGGCCATATCTTATATCCTCAAACAGTATCCACATTATTTGCACAAATTTGAACGACCCTTCCATTGCCTGTGCTGCAGTGGGTTGCCACTTCATAAGCGAAAATACCTTATGCAATTTCAACTGGGCATTCGACTGGTTCAGCTTGGAATTGTGAAACTGCACGCTGTTATCACAGGGCAATTCGTGATATCCCACACAATGAGAAAAATGTCATTCAGAATTGCATAGATTTCGTGTCATTTGTTTTGCTTCGTTTTAGGGGTAGTCAAAGAGGCCAGCAACAACAGTCCTATCAGAAGCAATCATCACGTGGCAGTGGAGGCGGATCATCTGGTGGAAGTTCCAGGGGATCTTCAAACAGGTAATGCGTCGCAACTTAGCTCCATTTAGCCATTCTCAATTGAGCCATTCTCAATTTAGCTCTATTTAGCCATTCCCATAACCTTATCGAATTGAACTGATTTTTACTGATTGACATATAGGCAGATTTTGTTTATTGGTTCCGAGTGTGAACGGTTAGCACAGCACCAGCTGATCGTGATTCTGATATTTCCAAAAAGAATCGTCTGAGATCTTGACAATTGTTTTCACATTTGGCGAATCGTCCAAACCTTCATTGATGCAAGTGCATTTAAACATGCCATGAAAGGAAGGCATGTTAATGTTTGTAGAAATCCAAACGAGATATTATTTTCGATTTTTTGACATTTCGGTATTTTGGGAATCTAAAGTTGACTAAAATGGCCCACAGGGTAAAACGTAAAAGTTGAGGCATGTAGAGTTTTCAAATTCACTTGGTTTTTCCCTTATGGAAGACGACAGATGGCATTTTTGAGAAAACGACTCGTTCAAATTTTTGGGGAAATGGATTTTTGTGAGCTTTGACTGCCTATAAAACCTGGATGGGATATATTCCAAAAAGGCTTCTCTCCTGTTTTTGTCCACATTGACACGAAGAGTGAATTCGATAAATTAAAAAACTCCATCCCAATTTTTGCCTTTTTGTCAATTTGGCCCAACCATCTTTCGGGCAAGCGTTAACCAGAGACCGGGGTTTCGAAATTTCCACCAGACTGCATGTCATTTTTTGAATATATTACAGGAACAGGCCGACCCTGAAACCATCGACGAAACTTGTTGGCCAGGCATCATATGACGTCGACATCTACAGATTCCCTCCGTACAGGTAGGTATATGATACTGATGATTACCATTTTTTTAAAAGCATGTGCTTGTGCGGCCATTTGTCCTCGCTTCAGAGCTACAACTTATTGCAATTATGAATACAATGATATGGGTACCTCTCAGAATTATTTTTCAATGTGTTTTGTTATTTTTGGCATCTTTCCGTGGGTTCCTTGCTCTCAGGACGGCTGAAAACAAAATTGTCCTTTGTGTTAGACCTAAAATACAACCATGCAACCGACAACACTATGCTGTCGGGGTGACCACGCGACAATTGCAACGACGTCATCTATAACTCGGCCAAACAAATGGGTTTATGAATGCTGACCGAATCATCTTGAGTTCTCCATTATGTCAAGTGCTAACTTCATGATTTATGATGGCTCTTGCCACGACATATCAAGATCAAACGAAATGCGCTTGAGTGAGATTCAAAGGGAGCAAGAGCCAGCTTCTGCAACTGAGGCAGGTTTGTTCAATCAAGATGTGTATTGCTCTTTGTCACCACCTGGTTATTCTATGCTTCTTGGTTCCCAGTAAATATGATGGCAATTATGTTAGCGACAGAATTATGGGGGAAGAAACGCCTTGCCGACTACCAAGAGATCATCACCGAGGTAGCTACCTCGCCGAGTTAATTAATTTTTTTACATTGGAGTTGATGGCAAAAATGTACATCGCAGATCAAAATTAACGTTACACCAGTATTGATCGTTAGAGTTTTAGATGATGATTGCCCGTCGCACTCGCACATTTAGGCGCTTCTTCCTGGAGGCGTCATTTGCAACACCATTGAGAAACCTTACATTTCCTCACAGCACTCTCTTAGCGGTGTTCCCATTTGCTTTCAGCAGTATGCAGGGAGAGAAGCGATAACGCACGCAAACCGCCGAACCTTATTGGATACCTTTTCCGGAATCAGTTCAATCAACGCAAATTTTGACTGTCTTGAACTCATGGCAGTCAACAAGGAAAAGTCTGAAAATACCTTAGAAATGAAACAAAATCAGTACGGGGTGTCCGCGAGGGGCGGTATGCTTTGCGCACCTCAGACCCTCAGTTCTGTTTTGTACGCCATTGATTATCCTACTCGTAAATGCATATTTTCATCTCTTTTTTCTTCCTTGTAATCATCAGACCACCGCCAGTTTACGAACAGCCGATTCCAGACGAGCAAGCGGCCAAATGTCGAAGGAATCTTTGTGTTGTACCTGACTGCTCCTGCGGGGGGAAAGAGATTCCAGGTATATTTGATTGGAAACAAAAGCTTGTATTACCAAAGATGGATATTTCGTGTACCACTTATGTCAATTATTTACGAGTTGAAAAACTTGGATATTTTGTTACTCTCTGGAAGGGTTATAGAGGCAAATGCCAACCGGATAAAAATGGGTGCCTCTCTCTCTCTCTCGCTCTTTCACGATGGTATTCCGGCAGAGTGATGCTCTCTCTATATCTCTCACGCTCTCTCGATCTCTCTTAAGCTCTCTCTCTCTCTCGCTCTCTCTCTCTCTCCATCTTTCACGATGGCATTCCTGCAAAGTGATTCTCTCTCTCTCTCGCTCTCTTTCTCTCTCTGACTCTCTATCTATCTCCCTCTCTCCCTTTCTCTCTTCTCTCTTCTCTCTCTCTCTCGTTATCTCTCTCTAATGGACTATTTTTGCTTTTGAAAATTGAAATAAGGTACCATTTACAGTTTTTGGCAGATCTGTAAGAAGAAGGCATAGAAAGGCCAATTTGGTGTGAAAACTGAAGTTTTCGGCCCACATCAGTAATTTGATGGTGATATCTGGCGTTGCGATTGCCGAAAGAAACGAGAAATTCCAGTAAATCAACAATGGCATATTCAACATTTATATTCCCCAATTCATATTCCCCAATTCAACATTTATATTCCCCAATTCAACACACACTGAGCTTCAACTCAACTGATCTATGAAGACTATGGAAAAGGGTAGCAATGTCATAGAAATAAAATTTAGCCACACTAATCTACAGAGTAAATTTGCTGTTGAGTTTACGCGCGAGGAATAATGCGCAATGGAGCACGAGTAATTGGGATTGTTACATGTGAAAGATCTGTTTCAGGAGTTCCCACCCTCCCCGGGGGTGGTGAACTCCGGAATGGTAGGAGATTGGGATGTCACTCCACTTAATTCCTCTGACTTTTGCCTCTTTGCCTCTTCGCCTCTTTGCCTCTTTTTGCCTCTTTGCCACTTTGCCTCTTTGCCTCTTTGCCTCTTTGCCTCTTTGCCTCTTTGCCTCTTTGCCTCTTTGCCTCTTTGCCTCTTTCCTCTTTGCCTCTTTGCCTCTTTGCCTCTTTGCCTCTTTGCCTCTTTGCCTCTTTGCCCTCTTTGCCTCTTTGCCTCTTTTTCCCCTCTTTTTTGCCTCTTTGCCTCTTTGCCTCTTTGCCTCTTTGCCTCTTTGCCTCTTTGCCTCTTTGCCTCTTTGCCTCTTTGCCTCTTTGCCTCTTTGCCTCTTTGCCTCTTTGCCTCTTTGCCTCTTTGCCTCTTTGCCTCTTTGCCTCTTTTTGCCTTTTCAGGCTATATTCCGAAACCCCGAAAAAATAACTTCCGTCTTCCACCAAGATCTTCATAAAGCACCTTCTCTTTCAGGCGGTCTCAGTCCCCAAGATACACCCCAAATCGTGCTATTGACATTCGACGATTCAGTGAATGATCTGAACAAAGGTCTCTACGAAAGCTTGTTTCGGAAGGACAGGGTGAATCCAAACGGATGTCCAATTGCTGCCACATTCTACGTCTCACACGAATGGACCGACTACAGTCAGGTTCAGAACCTCTATGCCGACGGTCATGAGATTGCTTCTCATTCAATAACGTTAGTAACGCTGATCAGTCATCTTTATCATAGTCTTATATTCGCCACAGATAGGTATCTCAAAAAGCATTCTTCATGTACAGGATGTAAAGTAAAGGTGGGACAAAATTGTTAGGGCGTGTTCATTATGTCCACACGAATCTAAATTATTCAGTGCCGAAATGTTCTCCGACTCCCCATTTCCAAGATATAGCCCCCCAAAGAACTCTGTTGCCATACAAAAAGGATTCTTTGGGGAGCTGTATCTTGGAACTCTGTTGCCATGGCAACAGAGTTCTTTGGCAACATAATTCCAACAGAGTTCTTTTGGGAGCTATATCTGGGAACTCTGTTGCCATGGCAACAGAGTTCTTTGGGGGGCTTTTTTATGGCAACAGAGTTCTTTGGGGCGCTATATCTTGGAACACTGTTGCCATGGCAACAGAGTTCTTTTGGGGGCTATATCTTGGAAACGAGGGGTAGGAGCACATTTCTGCACTGAATAATGACAATGTGATGGACAGGACAGTGTTGTGGACAGGACAGTGTTGTGGACAGGACAGTGTTGAGGACAGTACAGTGTTGTGGACAGGACAGTGTTGTGGACAGGACAGTGTTGAGGACAGTACAGTAGAGTGTTGTGTAGGAACTTTTCGGTTGGCCCTCGCATATAGTCGATCTTTGATCATTGAATTTTCAAAAAATGCTGGACTTTGCTACATATGTGAATTCGTGAACTTCTGGACGTTCTCCCGTTCTTATGGATATTAAGAAGCAGACTGGCAAAAAGCAATAGCGAACACCAACCAGTTGATTGATAATAAGTAACAGAGAGTGATGGCGTGGGGTGTGGTCAATTTGCTTGGCAATTGACAGAAGAAAAGACAAAAAGTATATTACGTCCCGGAAATTATGTACAGCATCGGGAAAATTAATGGAGCCACTAACGTAAATTAAATGGCAGAAATGGTGTTGCCTCCGAAACCTTTCTTCACTTGCTTCCCTTTTTCACAAAGAAAAAAGTGTTGTGTTTCATCAACATGTTGTGACATCTGTTTCACAAGTTTTGTTTCAACAATTTTATTGCATATTTTACAAAAAAACACTTTAGATTTTTTTCTTCATTTGGTTGGACTTCAAAGGAAAAACTTTGGTGTTTTTTCGTTGCGGAATCAAAAATATCATTGACCACCGAAACTGCATTTAAATTGCATGTGTAGTTCCATTTTTTCCCGGCACCGTACCTACACCAAATAATTAAACAATGCTAGTTCTAAAGTTTTATGATAAAATCCTCACGCAGATGTTTTATTTCATTTCGGATTTCAGGCATAGCTTTGGCGAACAATTTTCTCAGAAGAAGTGGGCCAAAGAGATTGCTGGTCAGAGAGAGATTCTGTCGGCCTACGGCGGGGTCAGGCAAGACGACATCAGAGGAATGAGAGCTCCCTTTTTGGCTGTAAGGAGCCAGTCTTTCTCATTTCTTGCATGTGTCATTTCGGCAACTTGCATCTTTTCCATGTTTAGAAGCGCAGGCCTGATTGATTCAGGCCGCAGTAGATTTGTTTCAACAGAAGTGATCCCGAGCGGCAGTTGATAATCTCATTTAAAGCCTCTGCGCAAGTGTAAAAATCTATACATTTTTAACAGTGACACAGTCAGTTACGATTAGTCAAGCAGTGAGATGTAAAATGGTGAAAGTGTGAAACAGTGAAACTGTGAATTGTGCGACAGAGAAAGGGAACAGTGGAATTGTAAAATTGTGCAACAGTGAAACAAAAATATGGCGAATGAATTTTTGAATCACCAAAGTGTTTTAGAAATTGAAAAGAAATCAGTGAAAACATAAAAAAAATTCTGACAGTGTTGTCAAAATAATCCTATATTTTTTTCGTGATAATGTGTCAAAATAATCGGTTGCTTATTCCGAAAAATTGGGGAACTCCGCTTGCGAAGTGTCGTACGTACAGCATTCATGACCTTACTAAGTCCGAACTCGCTCTCTGGGGCTTCGTTCATTCCATAGGCAGCAGTATTTGTATTTTGTAGAGGCACAATTCCGTTTCTGATCTCCAAAAGCGGAACAGGTTTTTTCGGTACATTTTGGCGAAAAAGCACGCAAATCATGCTGCTTCCATACTCGCTGGTGAGCTATTTTCGAAGACTAAAATAGAAACTTTGCAAAATTACAGAGATGTCTGATTTGAGCATGTGTTTGTGCTTTCCTGTCGCCAATTCATTTGCGGCATTATTTGCCTTAAATAAAAAAAATAAGAACAATAATTTTAAATTAAGTGTGAATTTCAACAAAATAACTGCCATTTCCTCACACATTTTTTCATGAATCATTTTCGCCACAGAAACAAAAGAACGATTAAACAAAGGCAGAAGAACAAAACTTTAATTTCTTTTTCAACGCATTTGTAAAATGAACTTTTGCGAGACTGACACTGATCTTCCTGTTGGTACCTGTCATAAGATTATGGCCCTGTACTACCGGGCGAAAGCAACAAATACCGTCCGGCTGACCTTATATTTTAAAAACATACCGCCTAAAGCTTCCTACTCTCTCCATTTATTTCAGATCGGCGGCAACAAGATGTTCAAAATGCTCTACGATACAAACTTCACTTACGATTCGTCAATGCCAATCTACGATAACAGGCCACCAAGCTGGCCCTACACTCTCGACTACAAGATTCACCATGACTGCATGATCCCACCTTGCCCCACCAAATCCTACCCAGGTATAAAACATGTTCAGCAGACACTGCTCAAGGGCAGAGCGTCGCAAATGTCGGCATTCATTGGGGGCATTCATTCTATACTTGTGGTGGGAATAATATTCCACAATGTAAATTTTGGCGCTCGTAAAATTTCATACATAGTGAGCACCAGAGAAATTTCACTGTGAATTTAGGACGCTAGCAGAAATATACGCCGTAAATTTTGTCCGCCAGTAAAATTCCACAATGTAAATTTTTGGCTCTAACATTTCTCAGAAACACCAACGGTAAATTTTAGGCGCTCGCAAGCTTCCTCTCTGTAAACTTTGAGCGATATTTTACGAGTGTCAATTATTGCCCCGTGTCCTGGAAGAATCCTTATTTCCATATACCGGCACTCGGCATCATCAATCTTTGTCACTTGTAAAATGACCAGTCTCTCCTGTCATTTCTCTGGTAGTCAATGACTACTCCAAGTCATTTCTCTGATAGTCAATGACTACTTCAAGTCATTTCTCTGATATTCAATGACCCTTCCAAGTCATTTCTCTGGTAGTCAATGACCCCTCCAAGTCATTTCTCTGGAAGTCAATGACTACTCCAAGTCATTTCTCTGGTAGTCAATGACCCCTCCAAGTCATTTCTCTGGTAGTCAATGACCACTCCAAGTCGTGGTCAATGACCCCTCCAAATCATTTCTCTGGTAGTCAATGGCCCATCCAAGTCATTTCTCTCGTTGTCAATGATCCCTCCAAGTCATTTCTCTGCAGCACTCTTATGACTTGTATCGAGGGACTTGTATCGAGATGCTGAATTGTCATGTCTTGTGTTTTGCATCCGGCTTTTGCGACGGAAAGATAAACTATCTGGTAAAAGTTCCAGGAGAAATGTCGCTATTTCCAATCGCCACAGGAATCTCATCACCTGTGCCTATTGCAATATTGTGCACTCTTTTAATTGGACTTCATGTCATACATGAAGTGTGTGTCATGCATGAATGAAGAATGTCATGCTCGTGTTCGTTGCAATAAATATAGGACATGCCAGTCGTCAGTCATGCTTAGACTTCAATGTAAATCGCATACCTGCCTGCATATTTTTACCTTGAAATTTCATGTCTTTTGCAGCAGGTTATGCTGTGTTCAGAGAAAATTTTATATTTTAAAATCTCAGGTGCTTGGGATTATCCGTTCAGAGATAACATATCCTTGAAATTTTATGTGTTGGAATTAGGTTGTGGTTTTGAGACAATTTTACGCACACGGGTGCCTTGAAATTTCACGAGTTTGGGCTTACATAAGTTGTGCTGTGTTCAGAGATCATTTTAGTTTGAATTCTCAGGTGTTTGGCATTAGGTTGTGATGTTCAGAGGCAATTTAGCTTGAAGTTCCGTGTGCTTGGAATTAGGTTGTGGTATATTCAGAGATAATTTTCGCATGAAATTTCAGGTGTTTGGGAAGTGCCAATGGTCATGTGGCAGGATCTCAACGGCGGTCGATGTTCGATGGGTGACGCCTGCAGCAACCCTCCAACAGCTGAAGGAGTCTACAGAATGCTGATCAAAAACTTCGAACGTCACTATACTACAAACAGGTGAGTTGAGTCAATACGGAGCCATTCTAAATAGCCGGGCCATAGGCGATTTTTGTCAGACTTTTGAAGCACGGGGCAATGTAATTCCCCATTTCGCATGCTCCGCAAAACACATCACATGAGGGAATGCATTTAGCGGCGCTTACTAGATGGGGAATAATATTGCCCCGTTCTTCAAAAGTCTGACAAAAATCTCATATACGAGTATGGCCCGGCTATTTTGAATGTCTGAGTATAGTCCCCGCTTTGTTGTTGCTCAGATGATCACGTGATCAGTGACCCCCAAAAGAGGTTGCATGGTCACAGATGATCTTTTGTTTTATGTCATCGCGTGACAAGGATTTTAAAATGCCATTTTAAACGCAACACTATCTTTAGAAGTTTTAGGGAAGAGCGTTTATTTGAAACAACTCTTCCAACATTGCATCCCCTCAGCTGACATGCGCTCTTCATCGAATCAAAGAATCAATTAATTATTATAAAATCGGATGCATTCCTTTGAACAAAGACAGAATCACGTTTTTCGAAATCTCTGAATTGGCCGCTGTTGAGTCTGTGTCAAGGTTATGGTGACATTGGACCACAACCTTGGTGACATTGGAGAATACGCCCACTGCACTAGGAGCCATTCCTTCAACGGCAAAGCTTCGCCGCTGTCAGGCAATCTGTCTCTAATCTCAATGATCCAATAACACAGTCCATAAAAACGTTTGCACATTTGATCTCCATAGCAAACCAAACTTTTTCCGGGATGTTTTTTGTTTATGTTTTTCTTTTATTTTCAAAACACCTGTTGAAAAATACTTATTCCCCACGATGAAGGCATTTTTATTGCATAATATCTTTGGAGCTCTAATGTATCACCTCTCAGGTAAGAAACAAATAGCGTAATTTCAGACTGGCACGTTGTGAGTATAGGGCTACAGAAGAAATGTGTTAAAATGGTCATGAACTTAAAAATCTTGCTACAATCATACTACAGCATAAAAATCTTGCTACAACGTGAACAAAGCTTGCTATCAAAAACCAATTTCGCCTAACCAATTTCGCTCACTAAAATGTTCGGTCATCTTTTAAAGTATGTTTAGGAACCCCTGAATGCCATGTTTCCCGGATATTTCTGATGCTTTCGTGGTACAACTAATAACCGTGATCGTTTCACTGGCTCACCAACATCAAAACATCTACAACATCTTTCTTTTACATAAACAGAGCTCCATTCGGTCTGTACTACCACGCAGCCTGGTTCACGCATCCTCACCACAAGGAAGCGTTTGAAGCATTCTTGGACACGCTGGTCAGCATGGATGACGTTTGGCTGGTCACGAACTGGCAAGCAATCCAATGGATAAGAGAACCGACTCCACTCTCCAGGATAAAGAGCTATCCACCGTTCGGATGCGATTATCCAGTTAGTAGTTTGGCCATTTTTATTTGGGTTTCTTGTGTGTCGTCACCATCTTGCCGTTTTACGGCTGATTTTTTTATTGGTTTTTGCTTTCGCCGTTACAATGTCAGAGACGCTGAACGCTGGTCTGGTTCTTAAGACGTGACTTGGCCGAGTCTCGATTTGAGTCATTGCTGTTTTGTTTATTGCTGAGATGGCAGATGTGGCCGTCAGTGCCACGCCTTTCTAACAATCAACAAAACAACGATGAATCAAATCGAGATTTAGCTAAGTCTCGTCTTAAGAGTCCGACCATAGTTGGAGTTGCTTCAATGTGACATCTTAAAATGCGACAGTTTGACAAATTTCGATGAATTGCTGGAATCCACGATCAATTAGGCTTTTAAGGGCCATCGAAAAGTTCATTGTCAATTAATGAACTCGAAAAATGGCTCCTCATTTTCAAAAATCACTGATGCAATGCCAATCAAAAAGAACACTGTGTTAAATGGAAACCTATGTCCTGAAGTGGTACACTCCTTTATGGTTTTACGAATAGCGTAAGAATCATGCTGCTCCGATTCGATGGAGGTACATTTTAGAGCTCTATTCATTTCACTGTAATGAATCGTGCAGAATTTAAGAGAGCGAATATTGCCGAGGGAGTCACACTTATTTACGAGTAGTTCTCTATCCATTATGTTTCATCGATGGAAAAAAAATTAAAGGCGACCAGCTGAAATTCTGGCCGCGAAAGCTGGCTGGAGTTGGACCCAAATCCGATTTTCAAGGCCGCAGGCCACAGAGGGGGCTTCATGGAGTTACCTTGGGTTCAAATCATGGAATTTTGGAAAATGATTCACATCCATTGTAAGGTATATTGGACGCTTAAGATGATGGTTTTTGTGCTATTTCCATTTGATTTCTTGTTTTCATTTCTATCTTCAACAGGAGAGGCCTCGTAGATGTCACCACTCCAAGGTCTGTAACCTCTGGCACAAGTCAGGGGTCAGGTACATGAGAACCTGCCAGCCATGTCCTGAAATCTATCCCTGGTCCGGGAAGACAGGAGTGCGAAACAGCCGAGTGGACAACGAAGTCTAGGCGAGCGCAGGCGCTACATCGATCGTTTTAGCCTAGTAAAATAGAGATGAAATTTGCCTATGTGGCCAGCAAGCCTTGGCGAATTAAATTCGTCTGCTTGTTGCTGTCGGGCGGATGGGTGCATGGGTGGGAAATGTTTTATTTGACTTGGAACTAGACATGCTAATGTTGTCCTCGAACTGTGATATAACAATTTATTGCTATATGTCTCACTATCTCTAAAATTATGGTGACTCATCCGGCCCTAGATGAGGTGTTGATGATTCGCCAGGATGGTTCACGACAGCAGGTTATGGGTGAAAGGTTAATTACTAATCAGGTCAGAAAAAACACTAGTGGCTCATCAGCAGGCCCTTACAGGTCAACGTCAATGGTTCCCTGGTGCCAGCTAATACTTCAATGACTCATTAAATCACCACGTCTCAGCTTTTGTGAATCAGAAGGAACGTTGATGAAAACATAAATCACTCTTCTTCGGGTCCTGGCAAAAACTTTGACGACTCGTGGCCGTAGGTAGTGTAACTTCCCAAAAACAAATGTAATTTAAGGCAAACTCGTAAATCCAACATTTTGGTCCTCGGTGAAAATTAGTTGCCTCAGTATGATTTTGTGACCTAAGCAAAAGTTTGCTTCATTTTATGGCTTCAGAATAATTTTGTGTCCCAAAAGTGGTATAAAGCGAGCCGCGCAAAAGTTTCCAATTAACTTTTGTCTGCTATTTCTTTGAGGCTTCATGCTGCTGGGCTGGGGTGATCCATAAATGACCTTTAGTGACCCCTGTATCGTAGTTGTAGAAATTCAATTGCCAGTGTCTAGTTCCAGTCAGATAATAAGCCTTTTAATCTACGCCTAACTATTTAGGCGATTATTTAAACTTATACGCTAAAATGTGTATTGAACTTAATGTGTTGCACTTGTAAAAGCCGGCGTTCATCTTGCCAATGATGAAAGATGAATTCTGGTTGGTTAGTTTTATGTTATTTGACTCTGACGTTACTTAATGTGACCTTTCAGTGTCGGAGCCAATGACATGCTGTCAGCTGTCTCTGAACTGCACACATGAAAAATCAATTCTGTTCACGGATGCCTTGATCGCTTACCTTTCGCCAGAAACAGCCGAAGGAAATCCCACAAAGATACCCATTATACATCTTTGAATGTGGTGCTTTGTTTCCCTGCCCTTTCAGTTTGCGGCGGCCATGAAGTAGGTTCTCCAGGCGATAACTGCAAACATAAATCGCAAAATCTGGTTTTGTCAAAACGAACAACGTTGCTTTCTTTTCTGTTCAGAGGACCCAGACCCAGACCCAGTGCGGTTATCTTCCCCATCCTCAACCGCCCTCGCAACCACAGTTGCTAAAAATTCAGTTCTGTTCGTTTTATTGGATGTTGTCAAAGCATTTGCGACCATTTGTAATCATTTGCGAGCATTTGCAAAGCATGAGCATTTGCAGCGCCGATGCTCTCAAAGCATTTGAACCATGCCTGGATAACTCAAGATTCCTTTTGATACCAGGCACTTTGTGTAATCTTTTTTGTTGCACTTCTGTCGCATTTCAATCGTCAAATACTGTCCCCTAACTCATGGATTCCAATAATCAGCCAGCAGAAAAGCCCTCCGAAAAAGTCGAAGTGTTAGCATTGTTTTTACTGACCCGCATATGTTGTCAATAATCATGTTTCCTTTGTGGGACCCACATAGAGTTCTACGAAAAAATTAACGGAGATAAACGATTTGATCGTCAGTCAGGTATCCAAGCAGAAATTTTCTGAAGTTGCGAAAATCAGAAAAGGACCATGTTCGAAAGGCAATAGAAGCTGCCAAAAGAGTAGATTGATTCTTTTACCCCATCCCCTTTGAAGGTGAAACTGAAAGAAATCTGTGCCTAGAGGGAGATCGGAATTCCCCTTGAAGCTGAGAGAACTCTGACGTGCTTAGCGGAGATCGGAATTCCCCTTCAAGTGTACACTGAGAGAATTCTGACGTGTGCAAAGAGGGAGGTCGGAAATCCTTCATCAATGCAAAAAACAGGTCGAAACACCTGTCAATTCGCAGCTGTCAGCATAGAAATCAACGTCTCTCTGCACACTGGAATGGAGTATAGAGTGCTTATTTAGCTTGCACCCGTATTTCAGCTTGCATCCTCAAATGGAACAAAGAAATTAATGGTAATTTTAACACCGGTATCTTTCCATCCATGTCCTATCGTTCTTTAGACAAATCTAAGGAAAGTACACATAAAAAGTAGTGTCTGCATTGGGCACTAACTACAATAATAGTGCCATTTTACCAACGATTAACGTTCTCTAACACCTATATTTCCAATAACGGCGATTTGCTGTCCTTTTAGGAACCGTTTGACATGTCCTTGTTTGATTCTGCCGCCTTCTTGACACTTTCAAATCCAAGGCGATTGTACAAACTTTCAAAGTCGTGTGTATGCCTGTCGGTTTTTGCTGCGTTTTTGCATGCGTCTCTGTGATGCGTTGGTTAATTTTCTCACCGAATTCGAATGAAATGGACTCATTGAACGGAGTCTTTGTGGATTTTGTCATTGTGCACACGGTTCACTTCTGAATGTGGCATTTCTGTTCGTTTTGAAGGGACAGCTGTGTCCATCATGCGGCAACTGTGCAGTGAATTCATTTTGCAGCGCGTCCAAAACCGACAGGTGTGGATAGACTTTAACTCTATACTCGTTCATGCAGCAATTATTGTGATTGTAGATTCGTTAGTGACTTTCCGATGTCCAATTTTCGCTTCAGAAAATTGTTTTGTGTCGACGATTGTTTTGTGTATTTTTGTGTGATTTTTAATCGATCATTCGCTCCACTGCCCGCCAAATTCATCGAATTTGTCAGAATTTGTCTTTTGAAATTTCTGCTGCAATGCGTTCGAAGCCCTCTGACGGATGTGCAGATACAAAGCTTATCAAAAGTCATCGAACATTGGCGATATTTTGAAGTAGTGGTTAACACAGGGGCCATCTAATTTCAACAGGGCTTGGTGCAACTTCACCCTACACGAGTGTCATGTTGTTTTGCGGCGCATGCTGCCATTGATTCTAAGAGGCGGCTGAGTTAATAATGAACTCCTATGTTCGAAGACTTTTGATGAGAGTGTATGAATTTGCTTCACAAAAGATATGGTGTTTTGATTGTCGCGTTGCGTTCTTACATTTTCTGTGAACAATTTGATATTTACAGAAATTTGTCGCGTTTTCAGCTGTTTATTACTGCTCGGCTGTGAATTCTTCTGCGGACGGCTACAAAGCGTGCCGGTTTCCCATGGGATAGGATTCACTGTTTCATGTAGGTACAGCCTGACCCGGAGAAAATTTCTCTGTCGTTGACGGAGAACGTTCGAAGATTGAAGAGGGAAATCGCGCCTTTTGATTATTTGTATATATCCGCCATAAAGAAGTATGACGCCAATAAGTAAGGCTCCATGGGGTTCTTAATTGCAAGCAATGGGCTTCTAAAAGTATCCACAGCAAATTGAGAAAAATGTGGTCAAATAGCTAACCCAGGATATTTTTGGGGCTTAGTCAATTTTGTGAGGAGTTTTCGAAAGTTGGGAGGATGCCAGCAGTGTATCTTTAGTATCGCAGCGCGTAAGAGGTAATACTCAGACATTCAAAATACGCGGGCCATAGGAGATTTTTTGTCAGACTTTTGAAGCACGGGGCAATGTTATTCCCCATCTAGTGAGCGCTGTTAAATGCATTCCTTCATGTAATGTGTTTTGCGGCGCATGCGAAATGGGGAATTAAATCATGGCCCCGTGCTTTCAAAAGTCTGAAAAACTCGCCTATAGCCCGGGTATTCAGAATGGCTCCGTACAGGATTGGCTGTTTTTCAGATGCAGCCCGCCGATGTCAGCGGAAAAAATCGTGCACATGGTAAAAACCGCAGCGTTGCAATTTATCCGCAGGGCTGGGTGAGCGGTGCGCGCACCTCTAAACTGTCGATGGATAGATTCCATCCGAGGTTGCTTTTTTTTCACTCATAATGTGTCTGAACCTAACAGCTGTTCTATTCCATTTTCCACGATCGCATGAAGTTGACCAAGTGCGATTTGTAAATAAAAATCATTGAATAAAAATCGTGATTTGAAAGATCAAGCAAGTTTGTTTCCTTTTTTATTTAGTGAGTGCTGCTGCGAGCACTCACTGCTTACTAAGGTGCAGTTGGCTTGTCCGACATCCTGGAACAGTAGGAACCGAAACTGTTGTCTTTAAGGGCATCAACTCACTGAGTACACTCTAAACACGAAGTTCACTTTGGAA
>JASGXE010006611.1:0-32779 GCA_030068105.1 Sinentomon sp. SZTP_YWyxl | reverse complement strand
CGGTGGAAAAATTCAGTGTAAAATGTGTACCTGCTGTATGTAAAAAGTTGCAATTTTCATAGTGCATCTGGATCTAGCGGCGGTACAAACAAGCAGCGGAGATCGAAATCCGGCCGACCAGTCTCCAGGGACGTGTCCTTGTTTCTGTCGCTTGGAAAACTTCCAAGTCAAGGTTTTGTTTTCAATTTCACCGTAAGATCTTTTGTGCCAACCCAAATTTTCTAGAAAACGACCTGCCGATATGTGTTTGGGGAGGGGGCAAATGCAATTCACCATCCTCCGATAACACAAATAGCCTATTAGATAGGATCAGGTAAATAAAAGCATTTGATGAAACTATAGAAAGGGAAAGCTGCAATCGGTAATCGGTGTAACTATAGGTAACCTATCTTGTCGGCAAAATGAACGATGGATTTTGTGTTTATTTATTATGCAAAAACTAAAACTTGCAAAACTATCATTGGATGCGGGTATGATACTCTGGAGTTCATATCGCAGGTTTCGTTTGAAAGAGTCTCAATCGCTGTACAAAAAAAAACAAAATGCATGTGGTTACAACTTGGTACTGTTCGTATAGCGACGGAATGAGAAATTGAGATAATGCAAGAAATATAGTTCATTAAAATCTATGTTAGCTATCCCATTTTAAGGTTACAAGGTTGCATTTCCCTTTTGATTAACAGGTTGCCCTGTTGGTCAGTCCAGCGCCGTGCTGCGAGGTTTGTTATGGGCGATTACAGGCGTACGAGTAGTCACTCAAATGATGATCTCGCTTGGTTGGTCATCTTTAGCAAATCGCAGAAAAGTGGCCAGGTTGCTTGCACTATTTTTGATAGTATCTACACTCTAATTCAAAATGTCTTAAAGTAAGTCACTTTTCTCCCATTTAAGAGGGGGGACACTTTTCAGATACCCCCCCATGACTTACTTTAAGATATGACTTAATTTCAGACATTTGGAGGACATTTAAGATACCTCTCCATGACTTACTTTCAGACAGGACTGAATTTCAGACGCATTTTAAGATTGAAAGGTATCTTACTGTCTGAAATTCAGAGAGGAATTCAGACAGCAAACTGTCTTTAATCTTGATTTAAGATACAGTGCATCTTAAATTCTGGATTCAGATGCATTTTGTGACGGAAAGGTATATTCCTGAACTGACTCAGGTTTTTCAGACAAGAATGAAAAAAGGTTCAGCCAACCATGAAGTAGACTGAATTCTTGCACTCACTTACAGATACAATTGACATCACAGTTACATGAACAGTAACAATTATTGCACAGCTCTTATATTAAACATTCAAGAGTAACAATCATTGCACATGAAGACTATAACACTTAATCTGAAATTAAGGATGGCCTATTTAACATCACAAATTATTTCAGAACAGAAAACGTTGAGTGTTGGGGAATTTTGATGCTGGTCAAAGGCCAGGATGGAAATTTGGAGAAATTTGCTTTTAACAGTAAATTTTTAAATGTGATTTTTCATTGAATACAACTGTTATGTTTCCTTATATCATTTCCAATTTTCTGTTTTCTTACATTTTCGCCCTCACTTCCCTTAATTTAAGACGGCACGTCGCTGTCTTAAATTAAGACAGCACAACAGTTGCCTTAAATTAAGACAGCGCAAACTGTCTTAAATTCAGACGGTGCAAACAAGGCGAAAACTGTCTGAAAATCTTAAATTCGCATAAATTATCTTAATTTAAGATTCCAAATCCATATTAAGATAAAATTTTAAGACAGGATCAAACATTTTCACCTGTCTTAAATATTTTCAGACGCTTTTTTATCTTAATAATTCGTTCTTGTCTTAAACTAAGAGATTACAGCAGTGTTTCAGATATCTGCTGTCTTATTTTAAGATAATTTTTCAGTAGGTAATGTTGGAGGATGGGGTGAGCTTTCGAACTATGTAAAGCAGCCACATTTTTATTCTCGTCGAGACCATATTTATAAAATCAGGTTACTTAATTTTCAAAAGGACGTTGGGAAGTTTTCTTTTTTGTCGAGAACCATAGCTGAGTGGAATCAGTTGCCGATGTCAACATTCAATCCCCCTTTAAGTGTACCTATTCTCCAGCACCGTCTATTGGTTCAATTTTCTTGATTCATAATCTCTGGTTTTATTCGTTATTTTTCATGGTTTTTGCTGCTAAATGGGTATGCATATAATTTGTGTGTTTCTGTTATATTTTTGCATCTGTTGTATATTGCATTTATTTGATAAGGGGGCAACCCCGAAAATAAACGGCTCACTCATTCATTCATTCATTCATTCATTCATTCATTCATTCATTACTATACGTTTTGCATGGTAGAATTTCCGACCGAACACTCTTCCGATTTCAGACAAACCGAAAGCAAGCACAGTGAAGAAAAAAAGATGAAACCCCTTCATTTTTATGCCCTGAAAGATACACGTACATGACCATTTTGACGTTTGCTGACATCTTTCACGCAAAATGAGTCTGTCCGTTTAATAATTTTTCGCCTGATTACCACACAAGGGAAAGACGATGGCACCAAAGTGCCGCTGTCTCACGTGTTTGAATAACAAGACAATCGATTACTGACTGACATAAATGGACACTTCCAGGTAACCCCAAAGGCTGATTTGGGGGGGGGGGATAAAAATCAGAAGGGAAAATCAGAAGGCAAACACCAAAGCAGAACTGCAGGTCTGCAGCTCTATAGAGACGAAGGCGGAAACATTTGCAGTTATACGACAGCGTGGCACAGCCGCAAGTAAAAGAAAACCGGCAACGGCGGAAGAGATGAGTGCAAGATATTGACACCAGACTTTGACATGAAAGGAATCATATTTAGCTATTTTCAATAAATGTATTTTATGTCTCTGTTTATTAAAGACTAGCCGGGCTGCGCCCGGCCCTGCCGGGCTGCCACTACAGTGTGTAAAGTAATTGCATGATTTTGAAATCGTGTCTTGTCATCGGGCTCTCGGGTTTACGAAGAATATAGTTTTGTTGCTGTCTCGTCACGATGACAGAACCCGGCGTCGGCCCGTCGGGTGTCAGGTGTATTTGTGCAGTATGCTGGTGGGCCTAAAAGGGGGTCAAACGACGTACGCATTGTAAGTATCTTCGGAGGTGATTGTTTCCGGGTCGCCCCCATTGACTCAGAAAATGTTTCCTTCATGATTGCACTTCTTGAAAGGTTTGCTTGTTATGCTTGATGTGCGAGTTATGTCTACTTTCATGGAGCTGCGAGGACATTTGAGAGTGTTTCTTGTTAAGTCTATGGGGGTTTCCGTGAGGAGATTACCGGAGACGGAGTCAATACGGAGTTATGCAGCATAAGCTGCTCATATATTTCCAGAACAGTGTCGTAGCCTTTAATCTGATGGAAGTCTAATTCATCTGGTCTCCGTGTCCCAATGCAAGAACCACTGCAAAAGTAACATGAGAAAAGCAAAAGCAACGTTGGTCCAGGACAGTACTTGGAAGGGCCATCCTCGTGCCCGTGGTTGTGCTGCTGAAAGGGGGCTTACAGGCCAAGTCCCTTGACTCCTTAAGGATGAGACGGCAAACGGGAGATCCGCTCTGCAGCATGACATTTTTTGCACCGTAAAGAACACCAGGATCCAGGTCCATGACATGGGCCTGCGGTAACAGGATCCGTCTATCCATGAATCTTTTTGTTTTGGGGCAGACAGGTTTCAGGGAAGACATTGGGTAGTAGTAAGGAATACCTGCCGCGCCTCCTTCGCCGCACACGCCGCTCCCGCCGCCTCATTTGTTCGACTCGCCGCCTCGGTTCCTTTTCTCGCCGCCTCCTAAATGTGAGCCAATGAAGCGACGGCGGAGACGGCGGAGGCGGCGGATAAACGTCAAGCTGACAGTGGACAACCAAAACCATCCAAATCGGCAACCAAATGAACCATAACTGGCCATCGAAACAGCCAATTTCGCCGTCGTTTTGTTGTCTTACTTATAAGGTACCTATCAACCAAACACCCGAACTTCTTGCACTTCTTGTCCTCAACTTCTTGGGTTACTGGTTTGGGTATGGGTTGATGCTGATTTTGTCAGTTTGTCTCGCATCCAGCCGGCCTGTTGCGTTCCGAAGTGAACCTGTCCGTTTTCGCCTTTTTCACTGCAGACGGGAGTTGTTTCCATCGCCGAACCTGCTGGTTTGAGAACATTGCCGAGCTGTTTTGTCACTGATGCCCGCGGGTGGGTTAGGTGGATTAATGGTTGTTTTTAAGTTTGACCGTATCTACAGCGCAGAAAAATAAAAGAGCAGAAGGTGGTTGCAAAGCTGAGCCAGCGGTTCACGTTGAAAACAACTGCCGTGTGCAGGTCGGGAAACTTAAGTTCGAAAATCTTTAAGATCGAATGGCGCAAATGTCGCAAAATCTTCAACAAATCCAAGTAAAACTGGCCTAACCTGACCTTACCTAACCTAACCTAAACACAAATGATTGGAAAAACAATAAATCGGCCTCCGCCGTCTCCGCCATCTCAGCCGCCTCATTTGTTCAGGCGGGAGAAGGGGTAACAGTTCCAAAGACCTGTCTACATGTGGACTCGGCAATTTCGCGGACGTGTGTTATTCCTTATTCGCAATTAAAGCTAACGACCTTGACCTAACCTCTCCGCACATTGCCAAAGAAGATTGGGTTCGGGTAGGTTGGGCAGGGTTAGCAAAGGGCGGGGAGCTGAGCCAGCGGTTCACGTCGAAAACAACTGCCGTGTGCGGGTCGCGACACTTGAGTACGAAACTCTTTAAGATCGAATGGCGCAAATGTCGCAAAATCTTAAACAAATCCAAGAAAAACTGACCTAACCTGACCTTACCAAACCTAACCTAAAACAAATTATTAGAATAACAATAAATTGGCCTCCGCCGTCTCCGCCGCCTCCGCCGTGTCCGCCATCTCAGCCGCCTCATTTGTTCAGGCGGGAAAAGAGGTAACATTTAGAAAGACCTGTCTACATGTGGACTCGGCAATTTTGCGGACGTGTGCTATTCCTTATTCGCAATTAAAGCTAACCAAACCTGACCTAACCTCTCCGCACATTGCCAAAGAAGATTGGGTTCGGGTGGGTTGGGCTGGGTTAGCAAAGGGCGGGGAGAGGTTATAGCTCAGGTTTGGTTAGCTTTAATTGCGAATGCAAAACACGTCCGCGAAATTGCCGAATCCACATGTAGACAGGTCTTTGGAACTGTTACCGGAAAAGGTACCGAGGCGGCGGGTGTAAAAAATGAGGCGGCGGAAGCGGCGTGTGCGGCAGGTATTCCGCACTGTTACCGGACATTGCGGCGGCCCAGATGGGGGTCTGGGGGCGGATCCTGCCGGTAGTCGGGGTCTGGATTGGAGCCCAGCGGGGTTCCAAGGGGCAGACAGCCCCTGGTGGGGGGACTGCGGGCGGTGGAGCCCCACGCAGAAGCTGAAGGAAGATTTGACTTTTGCGATTCATTTTTGGTGCAGTATTTGTATTCTGGAGGCTAAATTTTCCTTCAGGGCGATCAAGAAGCAACGTTAGGTTCTAAATTTTAATTGTCACACTAAATTTTAATTCTTATTCTAAATTTTATGTCTAAATTTTAATGTTAATTTTTATCAATTGAGCATGTGAAGAAGAAGGGCTTTGGCAGGGCAAAGAGACACAAAAACAAAAACATTATGACAAATGATGACAAATGAAATGATTTGTTGATTGACACAAATTAACATTTTGCATTTCTTCTTGACATCATCAGTGAGCATTTTGGAATTGCTTTCTTCGCCCCATCAACACAAAGCGAAGAACGCACGCGTTGAAACATGCTCCAAGTCCAACACCAACAGCTCACTGCTTCGGCTGCTCAAATGTTTGGGCTCGGCTTCCGTCGCGCGTGCCGCGAATTTCCAAATTCCAAACAAATCGCCAGAATTTCAACTGGTGCAAAACACGAAAAATACATCTTTAACCAATCCTGCCAAGTGTCAAACCAACTGAGTGCACCAACTGCATGTTGTCAACCTTCTGCGCAGTGAAAACCTGCTGCGTGGTGTCTGCCCACAGGTGTTGAAAAGGTCTTCGGCATTTTTCAAAAGATTTTTCCAGAAAAATCCCGCCAGGATTCGAACCAACCATCCACGCATTATAAGCACATCGCTTTAGACCACTCGGCCACGACGGCTGCTGCAGAAATTGCCTTCGGGAATCCATATTCACACAAATATTCCCTGGCGATTTGTTTGGAAATTTCGCGCGCATGCTATCTGTTCAAACTGTTCAACTTCAGTGCAATTTTCGTTGATTTTTACTGCCATCTGTGAATTTCACAGGAAATCACTTTTCTGCGCCCATCACCATCTATGAAACGCAAAGTGCGCCAAATTTTTTATGGGGCCCTGTGCCCTTCAGGGGCAAAATTTCGAAAAAATGGCTCGATAAAACCCAGATTCTGGTCCCGTGCGTTTGCTGTCCAAATTTAGGCGAAATCGGCCTTGCGGATCGGCGGGAATCGTCTAACAAAAAAATCGTCTTCTCTTTTATATATAGAGATTTAAAATGTTATTTCGTATTGGTAATAAAAACCAACAACATTTTAGAACTTTAGACCACGAAGTATAGCGAAAGTTGACATGCGCCAAGGTTCATGAGTGCGTGAGATTTTACTTGTTACTCTTGGCTTTTTAGACCTTATAGAAAAAAGTGGGTAGGCTATTAGGTGCATACATGATGGCAGAGACACGATCTCGACGGGGAAAAGCTTACAATTCTGTCACTTGACAGTGAGGGATGCCCAGCCCAAAGCCCATTATATGCAACCATTGCAATAGATGTGATGGATTTAAATTTACATAGCCTGGCCGGTGCTCTCGCAAGGAAGTTAAGCATTTTCACTTGCCCCCATACTGGGCAGGTACTTTCCCGTTTTCAGATTTCCATTCAGCAATCGTTGATCTAGAAAAGGCAGAATTTAACATCGGGTTAACAGAATGGCACGACCCATACCCTCAGTGCCATCCTCTCGGCAGATCGTGCAATTTCCTTCACCAAATTCTTCATGAAATTCCCTGAACTTAACCAACTTCTTCCACTTTCACCAATTAAATTTCATGACATTTTCAAACAAGTGCATTTACTATCTTGCCTGCCTGCCACTATAGAGCCCTCGTGGCAGTATTGTCCTTAATAAATAAAAATAAATAGTTTAGTGTGTTTAAAGTGTTCACTTCACATGTCTCCATTAAATTCTTTACCAAAATCTCTGCTCGGTTCCGTTTTTCTTTCTCTTTTTTCTTTTTTAACGGACAAGCGTGGAGGATAAAAGGCAATGCGTGATAGGTTGATTTGGTGGCCAAATCGATATTCTTCCCTGGAGAATTCTTTATCACAAAACATAATCACTTTATTGTTAATGTTAACTATTTTTACGGCCTTGATTAATTAGCAACAAAGCTATATGATGTTGTGCAGTTAACATATAGTTAACAAGGAATTCTCCTGTATAAAGATTAGCTTTGGCAGCCAATCAACTTACGCAACCCTTTTTTATCCCCACACTTATCGGGAATAGGTAATCTTTCCAAATGTCTGTGTGGGGCCATCTTGCTCCACATGCTTTCGCTTCATCTTGAGGTTACAATGTTATGACATGGATACTTTATGGAGCGAGCACCCCCATTTCAGCTTCCCGCAGCAAAGTTGTCCACTGGGACTAATGAGGATAAATAACGTTTCTGCTGATCAGGAATTTTTGTTGATTTAGAAATGAAAATCGAAAATATTTGACGTGTAATTGAGAAGAAATAGATGGAGATATGGGCCTTCCCTATGATACGTACACAGCGGCGCAGACTCCTCGGCGCATGGACGACTTTCGCAGATAGCCTCTGACACGATGCCTATTTTTCACGGCAACGTTAAACCCTATCTTTTGATCTGAGCATCGATATAGCAATCTATAGCCTTCACTGAGCTATATGCGATACTGCATGGAGATCCCCCATCTAGATGAGTGCTGTCTTACACAGTTGCACTATATCTATATGAAGATACATTCCTCCAGGCCATCTTTGGAAGGCGGACTCAGATGGAGTGGTCCCCACAGATTCATTATTTTCAGAGGCATTAGCTGAGATAGGATTCTCTGGAGTTCCTGAGGGGATGCCAAAAGCCGTCCGAGTAAAGTGGCTTGGGCTTTTCCGGTTAGGCTTCTCTTTCGTACAATCACGACGTGTCCCTCCATCGGCATTTTTAAATTGGCTGTTTGGTTTAGAAGCGCATCAAAGCAATCAATTCCCCCTGCAATAGGCCACTAGATGTAAACATCAATGCTTCCTATCGAGAAAACCAGTGCTTTCTCTCACCTCAAAACATGCAATATCTTTAAGGCACTGCTCACTCACTCTTCTATAGTTAAAGAAAAAAGACCCATTATCTATAACGTTTCAGGAGGGCAACTGGTGAGCCTGATTGACGTGTTTGACTGATTGACGAACAAGCAAATCGTTTCTTCTTTTATTCGAAATCATAAACCTCTTCAAAACAATGCATACTCGTATTTAGCTGCGATTTATCCAATCCTATAGAAAGTATCCTAAAGAATAAGGAGCTTTGTTTTACGTATGAACAGCGACTAATGTCTGCGATTTTTGCACAAGATTAACGGTATCGCCCTAAGAAGTTGACTTTCCTCAGCATTTTCCGCTACCCAGCTTTAGCATGCTGCAATAATTAGCGTTAAAAATTTCCTGACATTTTCTTCCATGCTTTTGAAAGAGAAAAGAGTTCAAAGCCTGGGCGAGTCCATGAACGATTTCGGAAGGAAATCTGCCATAAAGCAATTATTATAATCCGGAGAATGCAGGGCCTGCTGGTTATGCGCGCCGTTCTATGTTGCCGTGGTCGTTTGGCAATGAAAAAGAATTATTCCGTTATGCAGCTAACTGCTTGGAGGTCCATTTTAATTACATTTTGCCTTCAGGCGTTTATTTGCCTGTAGGTTATAGTCTATTGTCCTATTCTCTCAGTTTTCCACCAGTCCTTGAATGCCCCAAAAACATTCGATTTTTCTAAAATTTAATTACCCGCCCATTAAATTCTGTTCTCGGAACATGGGGTGAAGAATGGAGAGGGCATATAGCTTTTTCGCTTATTTCGATAAATGCAGCTATTATGGGGCAGCGCACGTTTCGTAATAGGATTTCAAATTCTGGATTTTTTAAATTTGCAACAACATACACGTATAGCCAGTTTAGCTGCCAGGACGTGAGTCCAGATCAATTTGGTTCAACGTGACAGCTGCAAGAGTTCCATAGTTGCGCGTGGCATGAAGAATTGCCAAAAAAGCTATTAAAACTTCCCGAAACTGTGATACAGAAGCCAGAATTCCCGGCAGAAACTCTGGAGGAAATAATCCTCCCCAGGTTTACAATATTTTCTCGAATCTCAATTCTCGTCGAAATATTTAATGCAACAACAAACGCAGTGGGCACCAGTACAAAGACGAAAAATAATGAAGTTAATGAGAAAGGCATCTATTGTTCGCGCGCAGTTGGCTTTTCCTGTAGGCCTCACAGGAAAAAGGTATATGATGACCAAGTATTCTCCGAGCTGTCCAGTTCGTCGCGCACAGGTTTTTGCACAAACAGCTGTTTTCCCGTCCGAAGTACGACAAGACAAAAATGATCTGCAGCTGTTTTGATGACATTAAGCGCAAGTTGAATACTTTGACGCACTTTGACGTACTTCAGAGTTTCCCTGCTGTTTGTGCTGCGCATAGGTATAGGTTAGGTTAGGTTAAGGGTTGGGTTAGGTTAGGCCACCAGATCTCTGGTGTCCTACTCAACATGCATACTAAACGCCTTATCGTGTATATGGGCAAAGGCAGACAAGTCAATTAACTGTAGAAAGTTCCAGCCATGACACGCAGCACACACTGCGGCCACAGAAATTTTCATTGATTCGACGACATCAGTGAGATGGGTGCAAGTCAATCCCAAAGCAAAACTCCATGCCTGGTCGACAGAACGAAACCAAAATACGGATGATAGACAAATAATAATTATGAATGAAATGTGGTTTGCACCATTTGTTGCCATTGTCCCTCTACTCCCAGATGTTGTCTTCATTTCCACTGCGCAGAGGTGCAGTCTGCAGTCTGCACCCCTGTACTTCCAAGTAGTGAAGGATGGTCACATTTCCAAGTTCTGTCACTTCAAAACACGCCTTGCAAGTTGCAAACGGAATCAATGAGCCAGGGGACAAATGGTTCCGTCCCGTCCGTCGTCCTTCTTTAGTATTTAGGCTATTCTGTGTCTCCTCTCGGCTTCAGCACGGCTATAATGCGCCAAACTTTCCAATTAGGCCACTTCAAGTTAAGCTCTGTTTACACATGGACATTTTATGACGTGAGGACGTACATGCTTCGGGATGCCTTCAACACACGGATATGAGAAACCGATTTGACCAAAAGAGGTCATTGGAACTCATTTTCGACTTTTTCAGCTTTGTAAAACCCACAGGGTGTCCGTCCCGTAAATGCACCTGGATAACCATACTCCGCTGCTCCTAAGGCCACTCTGAATCGAAAATACAGAATAACTTTTTATTCCTTTGGGGCTTGGTTTGGGAGCTGGGATTTTTAAATGTTTTCGCACCAGAGCACTGCTCATAAAAAAATATGTCAGTCGAACAAAACTATCCTTCTCCAATAATTCTTCTCCACTCTTTTGAGCTTACCATTGTAACGGCAAGCGTTGTTGCTCATGTTTGTGAGTTTGAGTGTGAAATTTGTTTCCTTTCGTGGGGCGGAATACCAAATTCCCGCAAATGACAAAAAGCCATGTTTTTCGGGGAGTGCCGCATGATGTCTCCGGAGAGAAAATTCATTCTACATTTTCGATTGCAGAATGGCCTCGGGAACAGCCGTGCACGGTTTTCTTGGTGCATTTGCGGTACACCCTGTTTTCTGTAAAAACACCCATATTTTCCATTACAAATGCGTTTCATATCTCGGTTTTAACATTACAAAGGAAGTTCGGGAATTCGTATCCCACGATATAAAAAACGTCACGAAAGAAAGATACCTGTATTAAAACATTGGTATCAGCGTGGCAGATATCTTGGTGGATGAGAGCCACGCAATCTGACGATTCTCATTATTGTTATTCCATGTGAGAGCTCGCATGACTGTTAGCAAACCCTGCCATCAGACTTTTTCCATCAACACAAAGATCGCGTATTACATCCGTGTAAAGAATGCTTTCGGACCTTTGCGGCCCATTCCAACTACACACACGAAAGAAAAGGCCTCCGACTTCGACAAATTGAATTGTTTGAGGTGTACCTAAAGCTATCTAAAGTCTGACCTAACCCTGTCCCCTCATGGCGGAAAAATCAATGCTCGGCTTGGGGCCCCGGCTGCCATCTGATGTCGCAGCAGGGTGGGCTTACACTATGGCTAAACAAGGATTACGACGATATCACTTTTTCCACTCAATGATCACAAAACTTTCGCGTGGAAATTGTTTATCTTGAGGCGCAGCTGTACGCAACAAAGCATTTGGACCCTTTTCAGCGAAAGGTTCGCAGTACACACATGCACGAAGTTCGACAAGGTTTTCGTCCATTCGTGCGACTGTCGAGGCTGTGTTGAATCGCCTTTCCGCAGGCAGATGTGAGCAGACAGGCGCGAGCGCTTAAAGAATAAGTCGCATTAATGTCCTCATGGTTCTGGAGGTATCATAGTCGAGCTGGTGGGGGGATGGATCGCAGAGGGTGGGCTTACATCTATCTAAAACAAGAATTACGACGAACACAATTCCACTCAATGATCATAAAACAGTGGAGGAAATTGTTTATCTTGGAAGCGCAGCTGACGCAAAAACATTTAAAACTTTCAGCGAAAGGTTTTCGCAGTAAAATGCAGAATTCGACATAGGTTTTCGTCCATTCGTGCGCTGTGAGGCTGTGTTGCATCGCCTTTCCGCAGGCAGATGTGAGCAGACAGGCGCGAGCGCTTAAAGAATAATGTAGTATATTAAGAATGTCACATATGTGATTATTCCATTATAAAAGGTTATTCCACTATTCCAGAAGACTCCCACAGAAAGACTCCCGCTTCTGTGTTCACTTAATGAACCGACTGTTTCTGCCTGTGTTCACGGAACAACAAAACACAAATTCACCCGGCTGTCCTTTTACTGTCCTTATACATACAGTATGTGGACAGATAATGCATATGCAGCCGGCTTGTCCAGGACCATCACAGCTGATGGTCAATTAAAAAAACTAGCCGGCTGTGCCGGCTACAGCCGGCAACTAAAACGCGTATACGGAAATCCAGTGTATAATTTGATAAATCTAATTTCTGCTGATACTTATTTGGTACAGAATTTCATCTTCATGTTCCTTGTTTAAACAGAGCGCCTGTCGTGAACTGGCTACTTTTCGGGTTCTATTCGCTTTTTATGGGTAAAAATGAAATTTCAAACTAAAACAAAAACATTACCTGGTAACGACGACCGAATGAAGCGAGAATCTCTGCACTGGAAACTTAAGAATCTCTATTCTTTATATTTCTATGTATACCACTGGAAACTTAACCTTCGCCAATTTGAGCTGCTTGGGTATAGTAAAAAAACTTCTCGCACTCTTATGTGTTTTCATAGCACAAGACGTTTTAGCTGTTATTTTATGCTTTGTTGTGTGGAATTTATTCCTTTTGTCTTTGCGTAAGGAGGGTAATTTGCATACACTGTTAAAATTTTCTTTTGATTCATCACCTGGTTCCGCGTTGAGCGGGTGTCTGACCAAACATCGGACCAAAGGATATTCGGACTAAAACTCATTCGATTCAATATACGATTGGACATTCGGCCTGCTAGACTTGGGTATAAAGTTATAGGTTTCGTTATGAGTTAAGTTCGAATGTCATCACCAACATATATCCCGCTAAAAAAACCATTCGGACACTCAGGTAACATGCTCGGGAAAAAAGAACTCGGGTAAAATGCAACGCGAAAAAACAAACTGATAATAAAGCAACAATTGCCGATTTATCCCTTGCGAAGCTCTTCAATCGATCAATTTTGGAGCAAGTCAGTGCTACCATCTAAGTTGCGAACACGGACGTTTTGCACCGCACTTTTGCCTGCATCCTGCGGTTCTCTTCAAAATTTTGACAGCAAAAATTCCGCAGTGACGAAAATTCACCTTCCCGGACGGTTGAAAATATTTTTTTCTAATCTAAAACTATCTGAACCTGACCTAACCCTGTCCCCTCTCGGAAAAAACAATGCTCAGTGGGGGCCCCGGACTGCTATATCTAAAGTCGCGGCACGGTTTGTAAAATGGCTTCCCGGACGCGAATTTAAGAAATGAGTTACGCGTTTGGGCATATTCCGATTTTGCGCGATAAGAAAAAGTGAAAAACAAAGCTGCTCTAACCAAACCTAACCCTAACTTACCTAATCTTCCCTAACCAAACCTAACCTGACCTAAACAAACCTTTCCCCAATGTTTCTAGCTTTTTTTCCCGTTTTTTGAGGTTCGGGACTTTAACATGGAATTATATGGAAAAGTGTCCAAACGCGTATTCATTTCTTAAAATATCCGGACCAGATCCTTGCTCCGTAAAGATCTCACCCCGTAAATGTTTTATTTTTGATGGGAATGAAGCCACAAAGACAAAAAATGCCTTTTTGTAGAGTCCTTTGAATAACTCGAAATCGAAACTGTCAAAAAAATTTGGCTTTTGACTCCCTTGACAAACTCTGAACGGTAGTCTACATCGCGATTCACTGACAACTGTCCGGACGAATGCGCAGTTTGACGGGTTGGAGCCACGTGCCCGCCAGTGGAGAGAGTTTTGTCAGCCGAATCGAAATTGGTAAAAAACGGCCGCAAACCCCTTCCCAACAATAAAAACCCTATTGGTGATAGCAAATCTCCCAGAAAGTGCACGAAAATAAATGTGAAGAAAGAAGAAAAGAAAGTGCACGAAAATTTTTTTCAAAAGAGTTTGAAGGTCCAAAACCATCCGAACATATCATAATGCCAACAGCTCACAAAACCGACGGCCAATGTCATCCTTGACAGCCCGGGGAACGGGCCACTGTGCCTCTCACGTTGGCGAAGGTTGTTTCCAGCGACAGAATGCAAAACATTTTGACAAAAAGAACAAAACGAAGTCTGTTTTCAGGTCGCGTCATCAGGCCTCCATAGCCGACCAATGGCGTGTGTGCTTTCCGGACGTGTTCTTGGACTTTCACAGCCCAGAAACGGCGATAATCGGCATTTCTGGGCTGGAAGGCCTGAACTCTTGTCCGGAAAGCAGACGCGCTATTGGTCGGCTGTGGAGGCCTGATGACGCGACCTGAAGACACGATTCGAAAGCAGACTGCATTTTTTCTTTTTTGTCAACACTTTCTCCATTCATTCGCTGAAAGTGAACCTTAGCAAACATGAGCGGCACATTCGAAGAAAATTGCCACATCCCTTTGGGCAGCTGGCAGTTCTCCGCTCGTGCTCTCATAACTGACCACAAGATCTTGTTTTTTCCTCGTTTGGCAGAAAACAAATTTGGAGTGCTTTGGAACATATGCCCGTTCGTTATTTGGAGTTGGTTTTGGCGACTGTTTTTAGAGTTGCGCGAATTTACCTTTAATTTAAGTCGTGAGTAACCCAAATGTTCGGAAACAAACCAATGTGTTGAAAAAACGATGTCCATTTCCCCAAGAAACGATATCCGCACCGCAATTGTTGGTATTATGCGGCGTGCACACCTCGGTTCGGACAGTTTTCACCATCGATTTTTTTTATCCGGGAAATTGTCCGGACGTGAGACATTCCGCCGGAGCAATGTCTCACGTCCGGACGATCTTCCGGCCCTCTGGAAAATTGTCCGGACGTATACACAGCGTGACGGGCGGGTTAACCCTGAAAACTGTCCGGACGTTCAATACACAGCGTGACGGGCGGGTTGGACCGCCGTCTATAATATGAGCCAGATATTTGAATAATTGAATTTAAACCATGGAAGTTTTCAAATTGAAAACCCCAATAAATTTCGTTGGAAAATTCTGTCCGAAAATTTCAATGTTACAGAAATTGAGCTGTTATTATCGGAGGACCATACAATTGTCACGGGACTTCCAAGGCTCTGAAAATATCAATGTTGTCTGCAAATAATCGTGTATTGCAGGACATGCTCTCGGAAATATCACCAATGTATAGTTCCGCCAAACCAAGATTGAAATTTTACAAATTAGAAATTGTATCAAGTTTCCTCTTATTCGGGCGAAATTCAGGCTGGGTGCAGGGCCAACCTAATGTCATGTGAGAAAGCTCACATGACATTAGGTTGGCCCTGCACCCTGCCTGAATTTCCCCCGAATAAGAGGAAACTTGATGCAATTTCTAATTTGTAAAATTTCAATCTTGGTTTGGCGGAACTGTACCTAAATCATGAAAAAAAGTGGCCCCAGCACATTCCTTGTGGAACCCCACGAATTCGCAAGTGATTTGCCCAAAGATGTCAATTTGACCAAAAGTATATTGTGGCAACTGTACCTAAATCAAATGCCTTTTGGAAATCAAGAAAAATGGCATGAGTGTTGTCTAAAGTTTCTGGCAATTTCGTCGACAAAGAAGCAGATCTTGCGTCTCGCATGACATTTTCCCCCAGAAACCAAATTGCATGGATGGGATGGAGATTTTTGTGCAAAGGAATGAAATGAGTCGAAAACACTCGGGACGATTGGCAGGCATATCTTTGTTTCTGATTGGAATCACCAGTGTTCTCTTCCAGTCCAGCGGGAGGTTTCCCCATTGTGAATCAATTGTGAAGGGGTGAGGACCACGCGTAATGAAGAAGCTAGTTCTGCAAGCAAGCGACCAGGAAGCCCGTCTCAACCCACAGGCATCATGGTTTTTTTCCGGCGGAGAGATCAATACTGGGGTGACGCTTACTACGAGTTGAGAAGCGAATAATTTTTGCCATCTACTCCAATGGAAAAAATGCACGCGCCATATCGGTGATGATCTTCCCGCCATTGTTGTTGGTGAGAAGTTTTACACGTCCTGGACCTGAATGCACGGGAAGGTCCAGAGCTCATCAGTTGCCAATGTCAACAGAAATGCCGGAAATCGGAAGTCATAAAGGCCACTCGATGAACTCCAGTGAAGGACTCGTTTAAAACGGCTGCGCAATTACATTTGGATCTGAAATCAAGTTCAAATCAGACGAGATGAGGGGAGAAACAGAACTGCTTGCAGGATTTCGCGATTGAATATTTTAGAATTTGAAGAATAACATTGGGTTAGGAGATTCAGGTAACTGCTGCCGTGGTCGGATGCAGACGGCACTGCTTGTAAATTTGTATTTTTTTTGTATTTTATTCAGATTTGCTATGTAAATGCAAATATCAGTTTCAGTAAGACAATGAACATTAACACATGAACAACAAAAAACCTCATTTTCAGGGTAACATTTGTAAAGATAACGTGGAGAACAAAACACAGGATACAGGCTATGAAATCAAGAAAAAAAATGGAATTTACCCATACCTTGTCCAAACGACTTAAGATGATGAAACAAAAAGATCAATTCAAATGAGGAAATGAAATTGAAAATATGCTCAAACATGATTTGCAAAGTTTGCAAGGACATGTGAATCCTTGGGGAGGGAATTCCATTCCCGAAGTGTTCGCGGAAAAAAGGAATTGTAATGAGCATTGCACTTTATTATCGGTATTGTATATTTGAAGGCATGCGACCTACTACCAGAGAAAGTGCTGGCTCGTATTTCATCAGGAAGAGACATGAGTAACGAACCTTTGAGGATTTCGACTGTGGGTACGTCGTTCTTGTGAAATAATTATGTCAAGTTTGCAGGCATTGACCCAGGGATGCTGAGAGCAAATTTGCGCCGTTCTGGTCGGCAGCGAGTTCTTTTGGCCAGGGTGTCTTCGGCTGTGGCAATTTTCATTAATTGAGCGGCTTTTTTGAAATTTAGGGTGAGATTGGTTAACAGATCTAAATTTTGCCCCCAGCCAATCACCGGCGGTGAGTTGTAAATCATCAAGTTTTCGAAGGCTCACGCAAGAGAGTAGGTAATTAAGGTTGATCATCTCGTGATCCGAAATACAATGCAGGACTGCGTCAATCTCATGAGTTCGGAATTCGAAATTTAACACGACCACATCAGGACGAGCAGATCGAACTAAAGACAAACCGCCTGAATATGTTACCCATGCTCATGCGCAACTAAACCCCGCTGGCATTGGCATTTGTGTGATCCTGAATTTTATCCATTGGCCAAAACAAATGTCCCCGAATTTCCTGTATGGGGATTGAACCATGCACTTACTTGCCCTCAAACTTCCGACTGATTTCATCGAATTAAAATGAGATTGGTCACGTTCTGTTGAGCCGCATCCGGAGATTGCCAGCACCTGGGGGTCGAGAGAACAACGTGGAATATTCTCCATAACTTGACAAGAAGAAAGAACAGACGAGAATTTCATTTAATTACTTCAAGCTTTCTTTTTTAATTTTATTAAATCTTGTTTCAATAAAAATCTTGGATTGCATAGGACAACTGAAACTGAACAAAAAGTAACTTCATGGGTGGGGTGTGGCCGCATAAACAATCGCTGTGTGGATTTATGTGAAATGCTGCACCGAATAACAGGTCAGATCAATAACTAAATCATGAAAACGCAGAGGACAGCAGATGAGACCTGTGTGATAAGGGAATGGCATGATTCTCCGAGAATTTGTTTGCAAGGGGAAAGTGCAGTCAAGAGATATTAAAGGTACACAAACTGAGAATTATTCACGCATTCAACACCATTCAAATATGCAGAGAAACTTTCACTTCTGTACTGAATCTACGGTTTTTGACGGGTAGGTATTTCATTGTTTTCTGGAATTCTGGTTTCCATCCAAGTGGGTAGTCTCAATTTGAGGCATCTTCCGATGGAACCTACAAGTGTCTTATTTTACAGTCCAAATGTACCAGAATTTTGATGGGCTACTCGTGCTACACTCTAATTCAAAAAGTCTTACTTTCAGTCACTTTTCAGGGGGACACTTTTCAGATACCCAACCATGACTTACTTCAAGATTACAGCAATTGTTGTAATCTTAGTTTAAGACAAGAACGAATTTTTAAATTAATAGAGCGTCTGAAAATGTTTAATCCTGTCTTAAATGTTCTCAGAATTTGGATTTGGAATCTTAAATTAAGTCATGGTTGGGTATCTGAAAAGTGACTGAAAGTAAGACTTTTTGAATTAGAGTGTAGAATAACAATTTTCTGTTTTTAAAGTCTGATACAATCTGCCTGCATCACTTTCATTCATGTTCCAATAACAGGGAAGCACTTGAATGGGAAAGGCACATGACAGAAACTCCAAAGGGGTCACACAATCTGGATTTTCCCAGATTGTGTGACCCCACTTCACACAGATCCTGTTTGGGACGAGGATGCCCATTCCTGGAAAACTAAAGCCATCTTTAAAACAGCGATCTTTTGAATTTTGCATGAAACGAAAGAAATCGAGCAAGAATGTTTTTGGGTCAAAATTAATTGCAGAAATAATGAACTCAGCGACTGCAGGCGCTTGGATTTGGAACTGTTCCAAGATTCGTCAAAACAAAACCAAGAAAAACCGTGAGACAGAAAGAAAAACTTAAGACAAAATGGTGGAGTTATTCACGCAACAAATTGACCTCGTGGCATGGCTTAACTTAAACTACAAGTCACACAAACATACTCCATGACAGTTGCTTTGCATTTTCAATTCGATGTAAACATTGATGATAAAATCTCCTCCACGGATTTGTAACACTCTGACAACTGCATGTCCACAATCTCCCATGGCGAAAAACTGGTAAAAGGATTCAATTATCTGTCCAATTGACAAAAATTTGCTGCTGACATTAATTTGCTGCTGAATGAAAAGGGGCATGACGCAAGCAGATATCTGTCCACTCACCACTGCTCTCAATGTTGTGCTGCTGGCATGGACCATCCAAAAATCAATTTCCATTGATCGAAAACGCTAGGGAAAATATTGTCATCCGAAGGGAGTTTTCATCCCGGGAAAATTACTCGCAAGTAATTGCCCGATCCTGGCAAGAAGAACAAGCTGATAGAATCACACGTAACATGCAAAGGTTTTTTTAGCATTGTGCGGATTACGAAACCATAAGTGTCAATTCAATTCGAGACCGTTCAATTGCAAATTCCTCTGAAGCAAGTACATCCCAATTTCCACCATAGGCCCTTCTCGTACATCTCGAAAAGCAGCGGCATGTCCTTCAAAATCAGCTTTGTTTGAGAGAGGAAGTCTAGACAATGCGTCCGGAAAGGTTAGCCCGTCCACGCACCAGTGAAACAGACGAAAATTCGACCGATCACCGACTGGTCCACTTCAGGGAAGAAAATTGCATCATTGGTTGTATTAAAGTGGGAAGCTCCCATCATCCTTCAAGGCAATCATTTTTGAACATCCATAGCATACACCTCATCTAGCAGTCTAGCGGCCTACGGAAACGCATCATACAATCCAAAACAAGCATTCAAATTTTTAGGCAAATAACTTCTTCGGATCAAATAACTAGACAAAACTACAATATCCTCTCAATGTACGTATGCGAATTTTGTACAAGTCATCTTACTCATTATGTACAGCAAAATATTTACAGTTATCTACAATAAAGTACAGCACTCCTCTCTTTTGATACAATGCAATCTCCTATACAGCTTAAAAAGGGAACAACAACAATAATAATAATATCTCTTTAACCAGTCTTGTGACAATTGCAAATCTCAATTACAAAAAGTACAAAATTGAAATGGCGAATTAAAAAAACGAGTAAGTATTATCGGTGATATTGTACTTTTGCAAACAAATAATTTCGTTTCATGGCACACATGTTCAAGAAGTGACCAATGATAAGAGCTAGAAATAAAAGTTCCAGCGAAGGATGGAAATCGCCAACCCTTTGCGGGAAGATTGCGTGACAACTAATTTGCGGGAATGACAAATAACGCCATTCCTCGATCAACATGTCTCAGCCAAAATGATCAACATGCCTTGGCCAAAATGACCCACATTGGTTTAATGACCAACATATCTTGGTCATATGACCAACGTATCTTGGTAAAATGACCATCATATCTTGGTTAAATGACCAACATATCTTGGTCACATGACCAACTTGTGGCTATACGGGGACGCGTTTTGGCTTCATATTTCAATGCTAAAAATTACATGTGTGGCAAGTATTCACTTTTTTCCTACATGTCCTTGCAGCTGAACATCTGGAAAAACACACCTGCAAGGCTTCAAAGCACAGAAAAGATGGGAAACTATATCCATCCTTCGCTGTAAGAGAAATGTACATTTACAAGAGATTGCATAGGTGACAGTGATGGCTTGTCCCAACAGTCCATATGCATTGCATAGCCTATGACACCTATACAGGTATATGGGTACAATCAATCAAAGCAATCAGGTATATAGGTATACCATTTATTCGCCTGAGGGACAAGAGACAAGCGGTCGCGGGTTTGCTATTCACAACCATATAAATGCCATGTTGGATGAATGAATGTACGTAAAGCAGGTTAGCGGAAATGCTAGTTTGACTGCTGCGCGGCGGTCATGATGACTTTGATGCTGGAAGTAAAGTTAAATTTGATCACCCCTCTACTGCAAAGAATTGTTTGGAAAACTTTGATTAGTCCGCTAGTCTATCTATCAGGTGTCAACTTTTAAACACGAAAAGTTTAATATTGTGGTCAAATGACAATCATGCACGAAGACCGGTGCCCGCAGGTGGTAAGGTGGCAGCATCTATTTCATATTCAAAGCCGGCACTGACGTATTGAGCAGTTCGCAGTTCACCTGAATGAGCCAAGCTCAAGAAATTCAAGAACACTTTGCCTCAGCCTCTCATCCATGAGAAGAAGTTCAGGAGACTGACATTTGGCAGCAGAGCAGAGCAGGTTGTGAACCATTCTGGCAAAAAGACAACAATTCCGGCTTTTTGAAGCTCGCCCATGGAAGGTATTCTTTCTTTGCGGGAGAAAACTGCTCAAAAATGGCATAGTTGTGATGAAGCAACCAGCGCCAGGAAGGTTCTTACACCGAAATTTAAACAGAAAGATGCCAGGAAGGTTTTGCAATGACATTATTTTAACACCCGCCAAGGCACCCCATGAAGGAATCTTATCAAAAATGCACATATTTACAAGACAATAAATCAAGAAAAACGACTGAAACAGGGTGAATGTTGCAGACCTGTTTACTTTTCGCAAAACATTTCGTTGTTTGTTGGACTGGCATGACACGCCGTCAATGGAGTTGAACTGGGATTAAATTTGACAAAAGAAGTTATGCTCTACAAGCCATTCACCCCACACCATCTTGGTGTGGTCACAGGTGACAGGTCGGCAAATGTCATTGGTGCACAGGTACGTTATGCACTCAGGATTCCGGTTGTGGGGACACCCAAAAGCATAATCTCCCTGTGCCGAAGAAAGTGCTAAGGCGAGAGAGCTTAAGCAAATCAAAAAGTTTATGAGTGGCTATTCAGCCCAAAATCGTGCTTGGCTTATGGAGAAAATATTGTTACTCGCACAGCGGAGAGATCATGAACTCCAGAGGTAAAGCTAATGCGGGGCAAGTTTTTATCATTGGATTAGAGGAGGAAAATTTGCCTTGCATTGACGTTACCTCTGGAGTTAGCGTTATCTCGTTCATGATCTCTCCGCCGGGAGTGATGGAAATAGATGCCAAAAAATATTTCGCTTTCTGTGCTCAGAAATTTGTTCAAAGTGTGTCAAAATCTTGTGGATGCAACAAAACCCAAATCTGTCTCATAATGGACCTGCGGACGTGAAGAAAAATATTTCTAAAAGGCCTCAAGAAATATTTTTTTCAATTTTCTGCGGCGTGGGGAGGGATGCGAAGGATGTGGGAGGTTCATGAAACCAAGATAAGAGTCTTGATTTCCATTGGGATTTTTAATATCTGGTCAGTAAAATACCCGTTAGTGGTTTGAAAAACCTGCTTCAGCCGTTTCATAAAATCAAGTCATTGCACTAACTAGGCTAAATTCCACGAATTATGAAAGAAATAGAATGGCAAAACATAATCCTGGTTAGGGTCTTCTTAAGTAGGTAGGTACTACCAATCTATCAATCTATCACTTTTATCTATCAAGAAACGCTATGAGCAATAATTGCACTTCGAAGAACGTCGCTGTCTCTCATCGACAACGTCAGCAATGCGCACTTTGATACGCTGTTGAAAGAACATCTCATGCAGGTGGTACGTGTAAATGTGATGATTTTTAGAGATGGCAGCTTTCATAGAGAACCTCTATCATGGCTCTTTAACCGATCTTCTTGGTAACCTGAGGCTGGGACTAACTGGTAACCGTATGATGGCACAATTGGATGCTTACTGCATTGCAATACAGGCCATCTGGACCAATGAGTGACCTTTCTCAACTGTTTATCCTCAGGCCAACAATTACGACCGTAAGGGTCATTCTTCTCGCAGCTGACATTTCGGCCTTGGTCAACCTGAGGCCATCTCATGCCAAATCTAATTTTCTTCTGGACCAGAGAGAGACTTCTTTCCCCTATCGCCCCCAAAAGAACAAGGCTGCCGTCGCAAGACAAAGGCCGGCCGGTGGGACCATTAACTCTCTTCCGCTTCCGTCCCGTCATTACCTAGACATAGGTCTTCTTGACCTTCTGATGATCCTTATTATTGTCAAAGTGTTGTTGCTGTTGTTGTAGGATAGGGTTTGTGATCTTGGTGCTGTGGTAGTGCAAACCCTGATCATTCTTCTCTGGAGGACTGTTGATCATGTTCTGAAGGAAGTGTATCGTCTTGTTGTTGCCCTGGATCAAGAAGTTAGGGTCGTGTGCAGAGATCACAATGTCGTCCGATGGCCTGAAAATAGGTATACCTACCATTTAGCAGAGGAAACTTCGAAAATATGAGTTTAAATTGGCATACAATTCTCCCGCAAATTATGATTCAAACGCGTTTTCAAGCAAATAAGTCACTTGACATGAGAAAGCACTCAGCATAATTTGATGGAATTTTAGCAAGATGCATCAATGAAAGACAACGACACAAGTCTGTGCCTCTGCCTTTTGCAAGATCGAAAATAACTGTAACCTTCATGCAAGGCTAGAACAAGCAGAGCTGAACATATACGGGAGGTGGAATTCGGTCACTTCACTTTGGGAAATAACAAAATGTTCTGGATCTTGCGGGGAACCGTTTTACTCGTAGTTTGGAATGAAAAGTGGGCTCGGCTCATGTACCTATTCTACGAGTTAGTCGTCATGTCTCTCGACTATGACAACTCAACTGGCAAGTTGACGTTTTTTTGGTAAAGTTAGGTCAAGTCAAGTCAGGTCAAAAAAAAGCCAAAAAAAAAATAACAACTGACCAATCACGGACATATAAGAGAAAAACCTAATCATAAATAAAAAGACCACCCAGTTCTTGGAATCATCGATTCTGGATTTTCTCCTGATGAGTCATTAACATGTTGTCGAGTGTCCCCACTGTGTGATCTCAGTTATAGGTGAGAAATGCGGGTATTCTTGGTTGTCCCCGGCCCTGGATTGTCCCTCCGTTTCAGAGCTCCTTTATCCGAGCTGGTATACGATCCAATTGCAAGGGTAATGGGATTTCACCTAACTCGAGCTTTATGTCTGGACACTATGGATTTAAAACAATAGATACCAGCAACATTCCGTTTACACTGAATTTTTTGGAATCTCTTTGACCCCAAACTGGTTCAGCCCAACCCTAATCACCGATGACCGGGATTAGTGCTTAATTCTGAGAAAAAAAATCAACACGCACCTGCTGAGATTCGGTGACCTCGGTCGGTCATAATATCTGTTCGAGGGTGGCATGGATGAAGCGGAAGGCTGGCACTGCTTTGAAAAGACGAATCCGACCACGAAACCGACCACCAACGCAGAAAGGCACGAAATGGACACAGCCATGGCCAGCACCTGAGTCGTGTAGATTGGCATCTTGTTCTCTGAACGCATTCCAGGAGGCACTATATGTAGGTATGACGAGAATAATGGGAAATCGTTAGAATAGGGAAATCGTTAGAAATATGGGAAATCGTAAGAGAACATCGAATGTCAAACAAGCGAAAAAGAGCCAAATGGGAGGTCAGATTTTTTGCAGGTTTCTTGGAAAAGTTGTCAAATGCAATGGCTGACATTTGCATTGATCATCTGAGGCCACGTCAATCCGTTCTGAATGACACCGATGTATGCCTTCACGAACCTCTGCCGGCGTTATATAGGTTTCGGAAAGTTAGGTCTATCTTCAGGAATTCTCCACACTATTCTCCAGGAGAAAGATACACTGGAGAGGCGCAAGCCTAAAAAAAGTTCCCTCTGAATTTCAGCTGACATCGAGACAAACTTCGGCATTCATCTTTAGAACGCACCCCGTACGAGCAGCATGAAAGCAAATGGAATTTGCAGATGTAGGGGCCCATTTAACTCTGTTAGGGAGTCATTATTTTTCTGTGACTGTACACAGCCATCAGATATCTGATTGCAAACTCACCTGAGGCGAATGTGTCGATTCGGCAACGCTGTGTCGTATCAATGGAACATCTTGAAGGTCAACTTGAATGTCATTCCTACCGTCAAATGGCGAAAAATCAAACTCAACCGCTCCCATTGCGATTCCTGAAAGAAAAATAGCATTTTTATTTAGATAACACTTCCATTTTGTGTGCCACGCAACAACAACTAACGTTAAAATGAAAATGAAAAACTTTTATATTTGGATGTTGAGATTTTGCAAAATTGAAAATTCGCTAGTTATTTCTGCCGCAAAGCGAATTGAATTGGCTTGCACGGTCAAATTCAATCAACTCGAAATAGTTTTAGAGTGCAAATAAAAGTTCGCATGACAATTTAAGAAAAAATTGGGAGGGGGTAGCCACAGGCCGGAGCAAAATTGACGGCGAAGCGAATGATTCGATAGCAGTTTGCTAGCTGTCAACAATTCAAACCTTCGGTAACTGACTTGAGAGGTCCAAAAGGACTATTTTATGTTTTGAAGGGGGACGGCAGTCCCTTCCAATGTAACGGGTGTCGCTCTGAAACAACAACACAAAAAGCGTCAGTAAATCTTTAGAAGGCGAAGCAAAGCAATGGCATCAGAAAGCAAAGCGACAGAAACAAACAAGCAAAGCAAATGTTGTGGGAGAGAGGGAGTAGACGGAAAGAGAGGGGAAGGTTGAGAGAAAGAGATAGCGAAAGGGGGAGATAGCGAGAATGAAACTTTGGGATTGGAGAAGCCGATATTTTCAAGCACGGTGCTCTGGGAAAAATGCCCGTTTCGAGAGAAACCGAAACGGCGAAAAATACATTTGTGTGCGAGGGATGAAATCACCAAGACTTATCACCAAAGTGTGAATTTCGATTTTCCATCGGATCAGAACAATTCAAGCTTCGGATCCGCGTTTTTTCTGTGCACGAGACTCCCGTAGTATCTGAACTGCACTTATGATAAAAAATCGAGAAATATCCTGGATACCTGTCCTCCTTTCGCGCTGTCGCGAGAAAATTCAAGCTTCAACTCTAGCAGCGGAACCGTCCTCTCAAATTTACGATGTCCACAATAAACATCGTAAACAGGCATTTCAAATCCTTTTTCGACAACTTTACCCAAGATAAAGGCCCACGTGATTCCATAAATATAGCTTTGAAACCGCGAAGGTTCCTCCAATACCTATGTTTCTTGGCAGGAGCTGTGGGATTTCTAGAGGCCATTCGATCAAGTCGTAAAACAATCTTCATGATTTGGACCAGCAACTAAAATTCAGTGGGAACTGTTGTGAAGCGCATGGGTCACCCTGCATACATCTCTTGTCTGTAATTTGGCCTGCGGCATCACACATCCAGCCATGTGGAATTTTTGGTGACAATTTCTGAAGAAAATAAGCCAATTCATTTTTTTTTTTTTTGTTTTTTTTGTGTTATGTAGTCTTTTAAAATACAGTAGTCCAATATAGTTATTTTTTCATAATTATTAACATAAACACTGTGTTCTCTTTTGCCACCATTACTTGCTCGTGGGAACGCACATATCCCCCGATCCCACGGTTGTTCTGCACACAGCTCTGGCGTTCCCATTACCAGCCGACACCTTTGCGGTGGGTTCGCAGCGCTCAAAGGCGCCGCCGTTCCCGCACTTTTCAAATCACACCAGGCCTTGGTTCTCGATAGAGATCAAAGATGTCGAAAACGCGCTCTTTCACGACGATGGGGATTTCGCTAGGGCTAGGATACCCCTAGCCGGCGGTCCTTTCACTTGGACGGCGGTCAGCTCCCCTGTGCGTTCGGACATCCCAAACTGACCCCTCCAGATCGATAATCTATCGATACTTCGATCGATATTGGAGATATTGGAAAATAGAACATCGGGGCATTTTACTTTTTGTTATGGTTTGGAAATATGAATCCATCGGGTCAGTGATTTCTTCTTGTTTTTCATTTCAGTTGACAATACGATATCGCACGCCTCAGTCGTTGACAAGCAAGAACAGTCACCAAATAGTAAGTTTGTTGCGAAGGTTATGGATTTCTTTCGCTTTATCGCTTTTGTGACGACCTTTCAGCTCCCCCTCTCCACGCAAAACATGCAGAAATAAGCATGCGATAGGTGTGACTTTTGTTTGTGCAGGTCATCGCTGGAACGCTGACCATGTTTCCCACGAGGCTAGTCTATATATGGTTTTAATAGTAGATGGAGGTGGGAGCACCTGCAAGAGAAAATTAGGAATGTTGTTTGAGATGACCCCTCACATGAAAATGCCCTCATCGATAGGAATGATTCCTGAAACAGTCCCAACTGAATTTGCGAGTGTCGCAAGTGCGGCGAGAGAAACTTTGAAATGCAGTTAGATTTTTATTTAAAAGTGCAACATCAAGGTATCATCTCGCTCAATTACTGGCAACTCATTTAAGAACGATTGAAAACATGTTGGTGACCTCTTCGAAGCCCCAGAGTGGCTTCTGTTTGAGAGCTTCTCTTTTCAATAGACGTATTGGACCTTTTAAAAAGTTTTAAATTTTGTTGTGAGCGTAAAACTTCTTTCTCTGCGATCTGACTTCGCCTAAATTCACGGTTTTATTTTCGTTGCTTTCACCACAGTTGTTCCACAAGTCACCGCAGCTTGCGCACCTTGCACGCCCTGCATGTGCTCCCTGACACCAAACGCCAAAATTGTGACCTCGAGCACCAGCAATGACACGGGGTCACCGAATGGAACCGTCTCCAGTTTACAGTCATTAGACGCCCCTGTCAACGCCACCATTCCTGCTAGCGACACTGGTAGGCAAATTGACAGGAACAACTACAACAATTCGGCTTTCCTAGTGGTCGAAGGAGATGGCAGGGACATTCAAAATTTGACCCTGATCGTCGATGAAGTGGTGGTTGACCCCGCCATCAGTGAAAATTCTACCGCCAAGCATAATCATAGCGTCGGTCAGTTCACACACTTCGTGAAAACATTTTGTGGTGATGGGTGCTTTTCCTGTGGGTGGTGACGGTACCTTATCTTTGGACTAACATTCATGTTTCAAATTCCTAATCGGTCACTGTGCAGCAAACATATGATTCAATCAACAATGGGTAATGTAATAAGCTCCTGCGAGTTCATTTAAGGCAACACTCTTCCTTGAATGTGTCTTTGAGTTATTGGGATGCAATAATTATCCTTCATCAGTTTCGTTGATCAGCCCTCAGTTTCCAAATTCAGACTGCGCATCCAAATTATTGCTGGTTCTCGCAGAAATTGCAGAGTAGGTAGAAGACCATTCGTTTCTGCAATTTATTTAGCCCACACAATGTTGTGAAAGGATTGAAAATGTGAAAAACTTGCTTTTGCGCAGACAAATCTTTTCCGGAAATTCGACAAAAAAAAACAAAAAAAAAATGAATTGGCTTATTTCGTCAGAAATTGTCACCAAAAATTCCAACATGGCTGGATGTGTGATGCAGCAGGCCAAATTACAGACAAGAGATGTATGCAGGGTGACCCATGCGCTTCACAACAGTTCCCACTGAATTTTAGTTGCTGGTCCAAATCATGAAGATTGTTTTTTACGACTTGATCGAATGGCCTCTGGAAATCCCACAGCTCCCGCCAAGAAACATAGGTATTGGAGGAACCTTCGCGGTTTCAAAGCTATTTATAGAATCACGTGGGACGTTATCTTGAGGTAAAGTGTCGAAAAAGGATTTGAAATGCCTGTTTACTAGGTTTATTGTGGACATCGCAAATTTGAGAGGACGGGTCCCGCTGCTGGAGTTGAAGCTTGAATTTTCCCAGCACGAAAGGAGGACAGGTATCCAGGATATTTCTCGATTTTTTATCATAAGTGCAGTTCAGATACCTATGGGAGTCTCGTGCACAGAAAAAACGCGGATCCGAAGCTTGAATTGTTCTGATCCGATGGAAAAATCGAAATTCACACTTTGGTGATAAGTCTTGGTGATTTCATCCCTCGCACACAAATTGTATTTTTCGCCGTTTCGGTTTTTTCTCGAAACGGGCATTTTTCCCAGAGCACCGTGCTTGAAAATATCGGCTTCTCCAATCCCAAAGTTTCATTCTCGCTATCTCCCCCTTTCGCTATCTCTTTCTCTCAACCTTCCCCCCTCTCTTTCCGTCTTCTCCCTCTCTCCCACAACATTTGCTTTGCTTGTTTGTTTCTGTCGCTTTGCTTTCTGATGCCATTGCTTTGCTTCGCCTTCTAAAGATTTACTGACGCTTTTTGTGTTGTTGTTTCAGAGCGACACCCGTTACATTGGAAGGGACTGCTGTTCCCCCTTCAAAACATAAAATAGTCCTTTTGGAACCTCTCAAGTCAGTTACCGAAGGTTGTGAATTGTTGACAGCTAGCAAACTGCTATCGAATCATTCGCTTCGCCGTCAATTTTGCTCCGGCCTGTGTCCTACCCCCTCCCAATTTTTTCTTAAATTGTCATGCGAACTTTCATTTGCACTCTAAAACTATTTCCGAGTTGATTGAATTTGACCGTGCAAGCCAATTCAATTCGCTTTGCGGCAGAAATAACTAGCGAATTTTTCAATTTTGCAAAATCTCAACATCCAAATATAAAAGTTTTTCATTTTCATTTTAACGTTAGTTTGTTGTTGCGTGGCACAAAATGGAAGTGTTATCTAAATAAAAATGCTATTTTTCTTTCAGGAATCGCAATGGGAGCGGTTGAGTTTGATTTTTCGCCATTTGACGGTAGGAATGACATTCAAGTTGACCTTCAAGATGTTCCATTGATACGACACAGCGTTGCCGAATCGACACATTCCGCCTCAGGTGAGTTTGCAATCAGATATCTGATGGCTGTGTACAGTCACAGAAAAAATAATGACTCCCTAACAGAGTTAAATGAGCCCCTACATCTGCAAAATTCATTTGCTTTCATGCTGCTCGTACGGGGTGCGTTCTAAAGATGAATGCCGAAGTTTTGTCTCGATGTCAGCTGAAATTCAGAGGGAACTTTTTTTTAGGCCTGCGCCTCTCCAGTGTATCTTTCTCCTGGAGAATAGTGTGGAGAATTCCTGAAGATAGACCTAACTTTCCGAAACCTATATAACGCCGGCAGAGGTTCGTGAAGGCATACATCGGTGTCATTCAGAACGGATTGACGTGGCCTCAGATGATCAATGCAAATGTCAGCCATTGCATTTGACAACTTTTCCAAGAAACCCTGCAAAAAATCTGACCTCCCATTTGGCTCTTTTTCGCTTGTTTGACATTCAATGTTCTCTTACGATTTCCCATATTTCTAACGATTTCCCTATTCTAACGATTTCCCATTATTCTCGTCATACCTACATATAGTGCCTCCTGGAATGCGTTCAGAGAGCAAGATGCCAATCTACACGACTCAGGTGCTGGCCATGGCTGTGTCCATTTCGTGCCTTTCTGCGTTGGTGGTCGGTTTCGTGGTCGGATTCGTCTTTTCAAAGCAGTGCCAGCCTTCCGCTTCATCCATGCCACCCTCGAACAGATATTATGACCGACCGAGGTCACCGAATCTCAGCAGGTGCGTGTTGATTTTTTTTCTCAGAATTAAGCACTAATCCCGGTCATCGGTGATTAGGGTTGGGCTGAACCAGTTTGGGGTCAAAGAGATTCCAAAAAATTCAGTGTAAACGGAATGTTGCTGGTATCTATTGTTTTAAATCCATAGTGTCCAGACATAAAGCTCGAGTTAGGTGAAATCCCCTTACCCTTGCAATTGGATCGTATACCAGCTCGGATAAAGGAGCTCTGAAACGGAGGGACAATCCAGGGCCGGGGACAACCAAGAATACCCGCATTTCTCACCTATAACTGAGATCACACAGTGGGGACACTCGACAACATGTTAATGACTCATCAGGAGAAAATCCAGAATCGATGATTCCAAGAACTGGGTGGTCTTTTTATTTATGATTAGGTTTTTCTCTTATATGTCCGTGATTGGTCAGTTTGTTATTTTTTTTTTGGCTTTTTTCTTTGACCTGACTTGACTTGACCTAACTTTACCAAAAAAACGTCAACTTGCCAGTTGAGTTGTCATAGTCGAGAGACATGACGACTAACTCGTAGAATAGGTACATGAGCCGAGCCCACTTTTCATTCCAAACTACGAGTAAAACGGTCCCCCGCAAGATCCAGAACATTTTGTTATTTCCCAAAGTGAAGTGACCGAATTCCACCTCCCGTATATGTTCAGCTCTGCTTGTTCTAGCCTTGCATGAAGGTTACAGTTATTTTCGATCTTGCAAAAGGCAGAGGCACAGACTTGTGTCGTTGTCTTTCATTGATGCATCTTGCTAAAATTCCATCAAATTATGCTGAGTGCTTTCTCATGTCAAGTGACTTATTTGCTTGAAAACGCGTTTGAATCATAATTTGCGGGAGAATTGTTATGCCAATTTAAACTCATATTTTCGAAGTTTCCTCTTGCTAAATGGTAGGTATACCTATTTTCAGGCCATCGGACGACATTGTGATCTCTGCACACGACCCTAACTTCTTGATCCAGGGCAACAACAAGACGATACACTTCCTTCAGAACATGATCAACAGTCCTCCAGAGAAGAATGATCAGGGTTTGCACTACCACAGCACCAAGATCACAAACCCTATCCTACAACAACAGCAACAACACTTTGACAATAATAAGGATCATCAGAAGGTCAAGAAGACCTATGTCTAGGTAATGACGGGACGGAAGCGGAAGGAGTTAATGGTCCCACCGGCCGGCCTTTGTCTTGCGACGGCAGCCTTGTTCTTTTGGGGGCGATAGGGGAAAGAAGTCTCTCTCTGGTCCAGAAGAAAATTAGATTTGGCCATGAGATGGCCTCAGGTTGACAAAGGCCGAAATGTCAGCTGCGAGAAGAATGACCCTTACGGTCGTAATTGTTGGCCTGAGGATAAACAGTTGAGAAAGGTCACTCATTGGTCCAGATGGCCTGTATTGCAATGCAGTAAGCATCCAATTGTGCCATCATACGGTTACCAGTTAGTCCCAGCCTCAGGTTACCAGGAAGATCGGTTAAAGAGCCATGATCGAGGTTCTCTATGAAAGCTGCCATCTCTCAAAATCATCACATTTACACGTACCACCTTTATGAGATGTTATTTCAACAGCGCATCAATGTGCGCATTGCTGACGTTGTCGATGAGAGAGAGCGACGTTGTTCGAAGTGCAATTATTGCTCATAGCGTTTCTTGATAGATAAAAGTGATAGATTGATAGATTGGTAGTACCTACCTACTTAAGAAGACCCTAACCAGGATTATGTTTTGCCATTCTATTTCTTTCATAATTCGTGGAATTTAGCCTAGTTAGTGCAATGACTTGATTTTATGAAACGGCTGAAGCAGGTTTTTCAAACCACTAACGGGTATTTTACTGACCAGATATTAAAAATCCCAATGGAAATGAAGACTTTTATCTTGGTTACATGAACCTCCCACATCCTTCGCACCCCTCCCCACGTCGCAGAAAATTGAAAAAAAAAATATTTCTTGAGGCCTTTTAGAGATATTTTTCTTCACGTCCGCAGGTCCAATATGAGACAGATTTGGGTTTTTGTTGCATCCACAAGATTTTGACACACTTTGAACAAACTTCTGAGCACAGAAAACGAAATATTTTTTGGAATCTATTTCCATCACTACCGGCGGAGAGATCATGAACGAGATAACGCTAACTCCAGAGGTAACGTCAATGCAAGGCGAATTTTTCCCCTCTAATCCAATGATAAAAACTTGCCCCGCATTAGCTTTACCTCTGGAGTTCATGATCTCTCCGCTGTGCGAGTAACAATATTTTCTCCATAAGCCAAGCACGATTTGGCCATTTTGGCTGAAATAGCCATTCATAAACTTTTTGATTTGCTTAAGCTCTCTCGCCTTAGCACTTTCTTCGGCACAGGGAGATTATGCTTTTGGGTGTCCCCACAACCGGAATCGTGAGCGTATAACGTACCTGTGCACCAATGACATTTGCCGACCTGTCACCTGTGACCACACCAAGATGGTGAATGGCTTGAAAAGACACTTCTTTGGTCAAATTTAATCCCAGTTCAACTCCCTTGACGGCGTGTCATGCCAGTCAAACAAACAACGAAATGTTTTGCAAAAAGTAAATAGGTCTGCAACATTCACCTGTTTCAGTCGTTTTTTGAT
>JASGXE010006610.1:0-20274 GCA_030068105.1 Sinentomon sp. SZTP_YWyxl | reverse complement strand
ACGTCAACTGAATCCCAGATTTCGGCAGATCGCTGGAGAACTTAAACGGTTTTAATACTGAACTCTGAAGAGGTCAATGAACTCACCTTGATCCCACTGGCTGCTGATGATGATGATGATGTGCCATGCTGTCTTGTTGGTCTCCAATTGGCTGATGAGTCGATGGTGACCTCAGATGGCGCATATTCAGACCCGGTTGAGGAACCCAGACTGTGAAGAATTCCCCAAATGTACTGGTCAACTTCCAGACCTTCAAGCTGGGCAGTTTTGCTGAAAACAGACACAGAAAAAGACAACTCTTTGAATTCTTTGTTTTCGCAAAATAGTTAGACAAGCCGACAAAGATGCAACCAACAAATCCGTTGCGACGCAATCACCACATTTTCGGGGATATTTTCATTGACATATTCATAGATGGAATTTGGGCACAGTAGGGTTAACATAGGTAGGACTCAGTCCAGACTTTTCTCGTAATCTTTTTTCACCATCGCCCCCTGACCTGTGCTATGTACCTGTCCCTATGTTTTCTCAGACTTCCAAAGGTCACATCGTGGTGCTGCTGAGGTAGGTAGGGGCGAAAACTAGTTCCAGAGGAGAACAACCAGTGGGCGATTGATGAAAAAGGATTAACGTCTGGTGAGTACTACCTCAGTGAAATTTTCATTCTTTTGTAACGGCACTAGGGTGGCTTTGATTACACTAACCTCGATAAGACGTTAGCTTTCCCGGAAAATGCCCCCCTCTCAAGCGTACTTATTGCTCAGTTGGGAGGCTCTGCATTGCGCTCTGGGTCCAAATCTTATCGATCTTGAACGATGGTCATCATTCTTTCAGCGGCGTCATTTTTCGAGGGGGGATTTTCCGGGAAAGGACCTGGGCACCGAGCCAGTTGGGGGGTCTGGGGCACTGACCCAGTTGGGGTTAGAAGCCGAAGAAATTTTGAAATTTGATGTTAATTTTGGGTGGAATATTCGTTTCTGGAAACGAACCACCAAGGCGAGCACAACGCACGGAAGCACAAAAGGAAGTGCGACCACCCCAAAACCGGATGGAGAGATCTTCTAATTTTCATTAAAATTCCCAATGTTTACCGGCCGGTATGACCACCCAATCAAGGATGATGTTGGAAAGTTTTCATTTATTTGTCGGGCAATCTTGGATGTCATAATCCAGCCATTGAGTGTTTCAATCTTGAGACAAATGTTACTTTTCTTGTTTTCGGCACACTCCTCCGAGAGCACATTTACTCATTTCGTCCAATCCGGTCTTCTGGACCACTTACTTCAAATTGGTTCTCACGAACTTTGGTTGGTGAATCTCTAATCGTTTTAATGAATTTCAAAACACCATGGAAACACCCCCGACTGAAGTCCCCAACCCAACCATCCATCAATGGGTGCCAACCTGCAGACCGGACACCTCCAGGCACCCTTCTCACAGTTCAACTGCAAATAGGACTCCAGATCAAAGCACTGTATGTGTCGACAATCGTGGCCTCTGGCTGGTAAGGAGATCCTCTTGAACGTTATCGGGCACTTCAATGACACCTGCGAAGGTAGGAACAATATGCGGAGAAACATTAAAACACACTCGTGTAGCATAGACGAAACATAAAACAAATATGAGCTAACATAAAATGTTAGCTGAGTTTCAAATTTCTGAAGTCAACATTCAAATGTTTTGAGCCTCACAATTTTCAGAGGAAAAAATGTATTTCGCAGTTTTCAATCAATTTGGCTCATATTGTGAACTGCGGGTAATTTCGCTCGCTGACATTCTCCGCTCACTTGGCCATTGTTACCCGATCTCACAAAGGCCATTGATGCCATCATTCCTGGATGTCACAAAGGCCTTTGATGCCATCATTCCTCGATTTCACAAAGGCCTTTGATGCCATAATTCCTTGGTTTCACAAAGACTATTGATGACATCATTCCTCGATTTCACAAAGGCCTTTGATGCCATCATTGCTAGATTTCATAAAAGGCTATTGATGACATCATTCCTTGATTTAACAAAGGCCATTGATGCCATCATTCCTCGATTTCACAAAGGCCTTTGACGTAATTCCACAATGAGTTGCTGATCAGAAATTGGTAAGGCTAGTGTACCCTATTTGATGAACTTCTAAAACAAAAGAAAGTTGCTTATTGCTGACCTTTATGGCCGTCTGTTCGACGCTGTCGTTGTCCGATAGGTTGCTCCCGCTATTGGCACTGCCGCTGGAGTTCTTGCTAATACTGGAATTCCCGTTGCCTCCACTAGGAAAGGACGAGTTGTTCGTTCCCGACGAACTGGAATTGTTGTTCGGCGTTGCTGTTGAACCACTTGTGGGACAAATGTTGCCGTTTGCGTTGTTCCCAAGCGCTGTTGACAAGCTACTGTTGTTGTTGAAGTTTCGTTTGATCTTTGTGATGCAGTGTTCAGCCGGCAGAAGTCGCTTCCTCAACAGACCTTGGAGAACGGACCTGACGCTGGGTCGGTGCACCAGTTGAAGCACAAACAGGTGGGACTAAAAGGGATGTAAAAAGAAAAGATTCCCGTGGTTAAAGTTCAATTTCATGAACTGTGGAATGCCCAAAAACAATGGCCGCAACTTGAATGTTTTGCTGTGATGTGTGTTGAGATGATTTGATAATTTTCAGGGGCAAATGAAAAGGGGAGAAAGTGCCGCAAATTGAATATTTTGCTGTGATGTGTGTTGAGGAAATAAAGTGGGAATGAACTATGGACAAATGAACTCGAAGTGGGAATAAACCCCTGACAAATGAGCTCGGCAAATAAGAACTCAAGATAAACAAACACGGGAAATAAGTTAGGAAAAAAATACTTGGGAAATAAAGTGGGAACTTACTCAGGAATGAGAATCTTAAAGAGTGAACTACACAGCAGCCGATGCCCGAAACAAGGTGGGAATAAACTCAAGATAAACAAACACGAGAGATAAGTTAGGATAAACATACTTGGGAAATAAAGTGGGAACTAACTCAGGAATGAGAATCTTAAAGAGTGAACTACACAGCAGCCGATGCAGTTATTAAATGGGAATAAACTCATGAAAAATAAACTTAGAAAATTATTCATGATAAATGAACTCGGGAAATAAAGTGCGAAAAAACTCATGAAAATTAATCTCGGGAAATAATTTATGATAAATAAACTCGGGAAATAAAGTTGAAAAACTCATGAAAATTAATCTCGGGAAATAAAGAAAACTTAACACAACCATAAACTATCCTGGAACAAGCCGAGGAAACCACGACAACTAAACGACCAAACTGCAGAAAGTTAATCAACAACAGTGTTCAAGCGACAAAGCTCAACGATAACCAGGTGAAAGAGTCTAACACAACACGTTCATCATGGACAAAAAGGAGTTATAAGCGGACCGAGACGATGAACTTTAGAGAAAATCACACCACGGTCAATGCAGGCGTGGCGGTTGAGACCGACACCTGCACACTTGCTGGCCAATTGGTGTACATCTGACGGTCTTCATGGTGGAAACACTTCAACTGGAGTTCCAAGTCAGACCTGTGAAAATAATAATAATAATAAAATCAAAATACTTAGTTGATTCTATTTCTGACTAGAGGAAATAGAAGATCGTTAAGACGGTCAGAAAGGATAAACATCACTGCAGTACCCACATTCACTCCTATGGAAGTGATTAGACTAATGTGGGCTTCCTAAATTATGGGCGTTTTTAAAACGGATGCTTGATGTGACCAAAAAAGACAGTGTGTTCCATTTGGAAGAGGCCCGGAGGGGCAGGTTTCCGAATTCAAGCTGTACGTCCGCTTCTCGACAGCGGACGTACGACGACAGCTTGATGAACTTGTCCACCAAAAAAATTCGCTGCTACGTCCTACAAAACCACTAGCGAACCCATCATGCAAATGCCTGGAAAACAAAGGAAGACAGAAAAAACATCAAACGCCAGCGGCCTCTTTAAAATGGAATACCCTGTACATTCGGCCGTTTCTCCATTGCAACTCACCCTCAGGTTCAACTCAATAACCAATTCAAAGCATAGATTTGTGTTGCGAAAATTTCATTTCTTTGCACACAACACTTATTCCTTTTCCATTGTTGCATTGAAAGAAGCATCCGTCTGTTAAATGGTCAATCGAGTTGAACCCGAAGTTGGGATGGTCCATTGAATTGATAAGTGTTTCATTGTTTCAAATGAAGATTCAAGGATGAGAGCAGGGAGGGGATTGTTTAAAACTAGCAATCAGATGGCCTTGATTGGGCTTGTGCTTGAGCTTAACTTACCTCCACATGAGAGTCTGATGGATGGTGGGTTTCAGTTGGAATATGTGATTGCTGACAGCAAGGTTGTGCTCCAGTCGGAACGGAGGTAGGATTATACCATCACGAACTGGGAAGGTCAGACGGAGTTCATCGTCTTCTGAAATCAAAGAGAGACGCGTGGAGAAGAGATTATAAAAGAACAATGGGTGCAAAGATCCGCCGCAAAGGTCAATACGAATGTCCCCTGTAGTGCAATGATTCAACTTGAATGTTGTCAACTTATGATCACAGAAAAATATGGTCAACAAGAATGGTTTTGTGTACAAGCCTTTGGGTGGAGACCGGCCTTTGGGTGGAGAGCCTTTGGGGGAGAATAGCCTTTAGGTGAAGACTAACCTTTGGGGGAGACCAGCCTTTGGGTGGAGACCAGCCTTTGGGTGGAGACCAGCCTTTTGGGGGAGAGTAGCCTTTAGGTGAAGACTAGCCTTTGGGGGAGACCAGCCTTTGGGTGGATACCAGCCTTGGGGGAGACAAGCTTTTGGGTGAAGACTAGCCTTTGGGGGAGACCAGCCTTTGGGTGGATACCAGCCTTTGGGGGAGACAAGCTTTTGGGTGAAGACTAGCCTTTGGGGGAGACCAGCCTTTGGGTGGAGACCGGCCTTTGGGTGGCGAGACAGCCTTTGCAGGATATTGGGGGAGACCAGCCCCGTTGGGTGAAGACAGCCTTTGGTGAGGAGACAAACCTAGGGGAGGTCAGCATTTGAGGGGAGACGAGCTTTTAAGGGATGCCAGCCTTTGGGGAATATCGGCCTTTCGGGGGATAGCAGCCTTAGGTTTGGAGACCAGCCTTCTAAATGATATTCTTTATGTGGGGGAGCCACCCCTCACAAAGAATATCCAAATCCCGAGTCCAAAAATGATGCCAGAATTTCTCTATTCCACTAAAATTAAAAAGCAAGACAATGTCTCACTGAGTAGATATAAGGAAAACAGAAAGTGGAATTCTGTGAAATCGGATTTATGTGAAAACAGAAACTAACTGAACTCACTCAGAGGTGGTGATGGCTTCACATCAAAGGTGGGTTTCACATCGGTGTTGGGACTGATGTAAGGTGGCAAACTCGTCCCAGGGGTGAGAGGTGGTGTTGGATTGCCAGGAATGGGACTATGCTGATAGGACATGTTCCTCATTGGTAGGCTGCCATCGCAAGGAAACTGGCTCGAGTAGGGAGACGGGCCGTTGCCTGCTGCAACTCCGACCATGCTCGAGGATGATGTGATCTGGGCAGAGTTGGGCAGGTGCGGCCCACTGCCACTGCCACCACTGGGCATACTGCCACCGAAGTATCCGTGGTTCATCCCTCCTCCACCACTTACACCTGGGCCATGCCCATAGGCTGCAGATGGTCCCATGTGCCGCGAGGAATTTAGCCTGGCGTTAGGATTCACTGCGTTGATGTACATTCCCTGTCCTGGGACTGCTCCTACAGGGGAGATGTTTTGCATTCCTGATTGGCTGTTGCTGTTGATCGAAGCTGAGTACTGTCCCCTGTAATTTGGTCGCTGGGAAGAATACTGCTGGCAAATCTGAAGACGGAAAAAGGAAAAATGGCAAATATCAATGTCTGAAAAGGACAAAGTTGTTCCAAAAATATTATATCCCCTAAAATTCCCTATAATTCCCTGAATTGTTCCTTTATTCGTATTCCCTGTATTATGCCCAAAATGATTCCCCAAATTTCATCCTAAAATGCCCCAAAGTATTCTCTAAATTATTCCCAATATTGTTGCGAGATTATTCCATAAATTGTTCCCAAATTTGACCCTGTGATATTCTCTAAATATTACACTTTTTATCCCCGAAATTATACTTTTTGCACCCCAGATAAAACCGTTTTCCCACACCCTAAATTTACATAACATTGTTCCATTTTCTTCCCAAAATTGTTGCTAGATTGATCCCAAAATTATTCGCTGGATTTAATCTCTAAAATTATTCCTCAAATTGTGCCCATGTTGTCCTCCTCCCTTTTTTGTCCAACTATTCCCGAAATAATTCTCTAAATTATTACCTTCATTTTGCCCCAAGTTATCCTGCTCCCTAAATCATTCCTTCAATCATCTCCAAAAAAGAACCAACGGCCAACTGAAACCCGATTAACCTACTTGTGGTCCAACAGTTCCAAACTGATGGTGTTGCTGGTGTGGGTGGGACAGAGGGCCGTTCTGCATCGAATGCTGACCGTTTACACCGCCACCACCTGGGTACATCATCCCCGCTCCACTGCCGCTGACACCACCGCTGATCCCACTTTGTACTCTTTTTTGTTGTGCCATCAGTTGGAGCTGAGTTGGATTTGGATATGGTGCAGACCGTCGCATTTGCTGGTGCAACAGTTGCTGGTTGTGGACCGATGGTGGTGTTTGCTGTTGGTGTGGGAAGACGCTGTTCATCATCTGTTGGTGTTGACCAGCATTCTGTTGAAGAAGAACAAGAAGAAACTGTTGAAAAATGCCATTGCAGGTTGGCCAGCAGTCTAGGCGCATTGAAAAATTAGCTCCGTGTGACGTCATCATCGCTTTCCTCGCAGCAATGGCGTTGTCATGGAAACCCAAAACATCGGCCACCGCGCTCAGCTTTTGACGTCGCGCTGCGCACAGTGACTGGCTCGTTTGAGTGGTCGAAAAACGCACTGAATAACTTAACGCCGAATTGACATTTGGGAGTCAGCTTTTTCCCGGTGATGGGGAAAGTGCTCAACACCGTACAGTCATCTTGTAGTAACGGAATTATTGTACCCATACTTGTGTTTTTCCCATTTAACTGCGGCCCACGAAACGTTTTTTCTTTCTTTTAACTCTTATGCAGACGTTAGAAATTAAAGCGCCTGATTTCAAAAGAGCTTGCAGCAGCTGTCACATTTTGACATTGGAAAGGAAAATAGAATCTTTAATTTCTGCGCCAGAATGTGTCCATTTCAGGGACAGAAATGGACACATTCTGGCGCAGAAATTAAAGATTCTATTTTTCTTTCCAATGTCAAAATCTGACAGCTCCAGCAAGCTCTGTTGAAATCTGGCGCTTTAATTTCTACCGTCTGCATGAGAGTGGAATGATCGCATGTGTCAGTTGCGTCATAACAGCGCTCAACACCAAGATTATGGTTGTTTCAACAGCATGGTGATTTCAATTCAATTCAACAGGGTTACAGCATATCTTGATTAAATTAGGCGAAACAAACCAAACTTACTGGAATCTGAGATCCTCCCATCTTGTTCATTCCAACCAGACCTCCTCCGCCACCCATCCCGAGTGGCATATTACCCATCGATGATGAGGACGGGTTGCCACCGACACTCATTGGTCCCATTTGCCCCATGCCACCCATCATCCCAGGCATGTTGACGTTGGTGAAACCACCGCCTCCGTGATTCCTCACCATTCCGTTCAGAGGAGTCCCACCGCCTCCGCCCATACTCATTGCACCTCCGCAGCCGACCATGTTCATGTTGCCGGACCCGTTGGGGTTGTGGTGGTTCATGGGTCCCATGGGACCGCTCCCACCGCCTGCGGTCGATCGGCTATTGCCACCGCCACTACCCATGGTTCCATCAGAGAAGTGATGATGGTTGTGGTACTGCTGTTCCATTCCACCGCCGAAACCATCAACTCCACTCATCTAAATCAAAGGAGAAATCAATCGATAAATGCAGCTTTAACTTTACACTCACCAGCCACATGTGGTTACGTGAAGTTCCGCGACGCGGTTTTACAAGCCCTGCCGCGACTTTAGATGGCAGAGGGCGTTTGGTGCAAGAATGCACGATTGGGGCCCTGTTTTAGCAAGAAAGAAAAATATTTTTTGCCCAAGTTATCTGAACCTGACCTACGGTTTGTGTCTTTTTTGACAGAAACAAGGTTAGGTTAGGTTAGGTTAGGTTAGGTTAGGTGGTCTAACCCTGTCCCCGCTGGGAAAAAACAATGCTCGGTGGGGGCCCCGGCCTGCCATCTAAAGTCGCGGCAGGGTTTGTAAACTGGCTTCCGGGACGTTATGTTGACCCAGGCGGACACCCCCCAAACAGCAGGTTGGCAACAAACAACCAGACATAAACCAGTTGGTTTCCAATGAAAAAAGCATCGGAATGTAGTACCTGATGTACCTTATACAACTTTAAAGTGAAAATAGGGGTTAGGTTAGGTTAGAGGTTACGTTATGGTCAGGTTAAGGTTGGGTTGGAGTTAAGTTCGGTTGGCGTATCAATTCGCGCCTGATTACACCTTTTAGGCATTCCGAAAATTAGACGTTACTCCTGCAACCCGTTTATCTCACCTGTCCATAGTGAAGAGCGGCCATATCGTTTCTCTCCTGCAATGCAACGACACTTGCAGTGGCCGTCGCTGTAGCAGTGGCCGTTGCAGCGGCAGCCACCATTGCAGCCGCATTCAGCGCAGCCGTTGAAGATGAGTACTGCTGCTGATGCTGTTGCTGCGATGACGAATCGTTTCCTCCACTGCCGACAGCATTTCCGGGCAAACTGCTCGTACACATCAAGCCCAAACCACCAGGCCCTCCGGCAGTCATGGCATTGTTGAGACCGAATCCGCTGGAAAGGGAGAAAATCTTCAAATTGCGGCCGAAATTCCTGGACGAATGGATGGTGCTTTTTCCTACAGAAAATGTCAAAGTTTCATGTAATGATAGTGGAAATTTCGTGATTTTTTTTTGAAAAAGATTTGAGACAGAGCGCACTTTTCAATCGAAAGAAGTAACATCTTTCAGAACTTACAGAACTTTTCGCCAGTGCAGATTGAAACCTATCATAAAGATCTGGCATAACAACTTCAAAAGTACCAAATAGGCGATCGTAAACAATGAGGTAAAAAATCAATAGAGCAACGCAATCACCAAGTGCCAGCCAAAGCTGATAGAATAAGATGTTATTCTATTAGCTTTGGTGCCAGCCATGGGAATCTGTACCAGTTCGCGGTTGAACATTCTCTATTGTGTGGATGTCATCCTGTATGTCGAGGGGTTCCACAAAGCAAAGGCATGATCAAAGATGAAAACGAGATTAAAACACAAATTTTTGCCACGAAGAATGCAGATGGGCGACATCAAGAAGGCACCACATGAGCCATGCATCAAACAACATCTTATAAAACGAACAATTTGACCCCCCATACAGGGCGGCGATCACGGGGGGGGGAAGGGGGGGCATGCCCCCCCCAAATTTGTAACCTGAAAAATAGGAGGTCAAGGGCCCCTGCCATGACTCCCCTGGGCCCTCGGAACTCTTGGCCAACACGTGTAAATTGGGACTTGAAATGCCTTTCCACGCCATTTGGAGAACCGAGAATTCTTAAAAAGCTCCAGCTTTTGGGGGACTCCGTCCCCCAAACCCCCCATTTAGGGTATGAAACTGCATTTTGAGTCCCACTGTCGAAAAAGGGCCCCTCATTTCGGTGGGCCCCTCTGGTTTTGCCCCCCCCAACTTGAAGAGTAATCGCCGCCACTGCCCCCATAAATTCGTCGTTTCAGGTATCGAATAGCGATGGAACTGTTCAATGCACGGGCTGCATTGTCATCCATCATGAACTTCACCCGAAAAGCGAAAACGGCCTATTTCCCCCCAAAAGATTGCTGTCAAATTTTTGGATTTCTTTTCTCACGCGATGGAGGGGTCCATTTACGCAATTGTCAAAAGAGTCCAATTTTCGAGAAAGTGTAGCATAATCGAGTCAAGTCGTTACTTTGGGGGGACACAATTGCATGATCGCAGGGAAATATTTTGAGAAAACATCTGTGCTCTTATCCATCATGCAATTGTGCCCCCCTTTGGCGCCAGTATGCGGCACAGGGTGCGCCTTTTCTGTCGGGCGGTCGGTTAGATTCTGCTAGGTTAGATATGGTTAGAGTTCTCTGTGTCGTGAAATTGAAACCTGACTTGAAAAAACAACCTGGACCATCTGCAGAACAAGGAAATAAAGCAGGAAAAAAAAAAACAAACAAAAGAACAAAAAAAAAACAGGAACAAAGAAAATGCAAAAAGAAAAACTGTTCGTCGATGTCAGGGAGGTGCACAATTGCACGACACCGAGAAAAGGACCCACCGTTAACACCTGTACCGTCCGATATTGCATGCCTCAGAGCACAGCTATTCTCCGAAAATGTTTCCCTGCGAGCGTGCAATTGTGTCCCCCCTTATAAACGAAATCACCCGCATAATCTTACCCCCCAGGATGATGGTTTCCATTCCTGCTGTAGGAGTTCATGTGAGCCTGAGCAGTGGAGTGGTTGACCTTTCCTGATGTTGCAGCGAAATTTCTGTTGTTGCTTGGAATGCCGTCCGGGCCCTGTCCTGCAGACAATGCGGAACCAGGTTCACCAACACCAGAATGGCCAAAGGAAGAATAGTTCACTCCAGACGAGTTGTTGCTATTGCAGTGCGTACGGTTCAACGGGTGTGACGACCCGTTGCTGAAACTTGAGGTGGAATTTGGAGATGAGTTGACTCCGCCCCAGACGGTAGTTACGATTGAAAGCTGTGGGTGCTGTTGATGAAGTTGTGGTGATGCTCCAACGTGATGGGAAGGCCAATCATTGAAGCACATGGAACTGTTGACAAGACCCAAAACAGAGAAATTAAAAGTTTGATTCTCGAAAGATGACGGTGAACTCGATAGCATTTTTAATCACATTTACAATCACTTTCCGCGTTCCGTGACAAGAATGTTTTATGCACTAAAAATCACATACACCCTTTCAAATACAATTTCTGGAATCAGCGGACCAAGAGCAACACCCTGGGGAACACCAGAAGTCTTGAGAGGCTTTCGAGAAGTGTCCAAGAGCAATTAATCGTGAATGGGCAGGTCTATGCATTTGTGTTTCCAACAAGTGGCAAAAAGACCACATGAACAAGATTAGTGTGGATTTACTTCTGATAGTTGAATGATCAACAATATCGAATGCCTTAGCCAGCACGACTCAGCAGCCTAACTACCCACTCGTGAATGTGGTGTGAGTTAGTACACGAGTACAACACGGCAAAAATTGTGCTAATTTCCACGAACCAAGACAATTTTCTTTTTAAATGAGTTCGTCGATAACAGATTTCAAAAATCAGCATGGCCCAAAAATGTTGTGAAAAAATGCAATTAGTTTTTCGATCATGCAAACCAAGTGCGTCACCAAAATACGCAGTTCGTTTTTCGAGTACCTACACTGTATTTGAGGAAAGAAACCATGTTATCACCTTGATATACCAATTTGTGTCGCCCGAACTGCTTGTACCTCTCCACAATTTCCCAAAACGTTTCTTGAAAATTAGGCTTATTGGCAGCAGTGCTCTGCAATTTTGTGTCCTGGGAATTTATTGCCTTGCCATTTTGCTGTTGTCTTTGCACTTTACATTGCGGCTTTATCGATTTCTCGACTAAACGGACCAAAGAGGGGCAAAAGCTTAAGACAAGAGACAAAAAAGAGAAACTCCGTATTGTCCCGAAAAATTAAAAATTAGCATGGCGCTGCAGATCCCATTTCGTAATGGGATAAACTCATATCAAAGGGCCGTCGGTTTCCTTGTCCTGCTCTCGAAGATGCGTGTTCTTCTTGCCTGGCGTTTAAACACTGCTAAGTGTCGTGCGTTAAAATACAAATCATCGTCACGCTTGAGATTTCGGTACCATACATAGCTGTCCTGCATGTCACAAACAGCTGAACCCTTGAAACGCCATGTCGCGACGATCGAAAATAATTTTTGGCATGATCCAAATGCTTCACACCAAACTCCATTCAAAATCGCAGTGAAACTTTCATTTCTGCTGAATCGGGTGTTTTCAATATGTTTGCTTCCAAGCATTCTTGAGAGCATTCAAAGCTAGCATCTGGAAGTGGAATAGGCTTTATTCTTCACCCGATTGAGGAATGATTTGAACCTGATGTCGAAAGTGCTCGTGGCGCTTTTGCACGGGGTTAGTGATTCCAACCTTCAATAGATTGAGTGATCCAATTTCAATCAAGATTCAATTTTCGGCCAAAGAGTCGATACAGATTGTCCCGGGAGATTTATCCGTCAAGATTTATCGATACAGATCGTCCCGGGAGACAAGCCATGACAACGGAAGCATGATATCATATCTCCCCCGATAATATACCCTTTAGCCCAATTTTCAATTCAAGATTCAATTTCAATCTCCGAATAAAGTTGTACAAAACGATTTGAAGACAACAAATTCTTTTCAACTTTTTTCAGGATAACATTGTTTTTGTTTTTCAGGTTAACATCTCTTTCGTTTCGTTTTTTGCATGCTGAAAATCGTTAGACCCATCCAAGGAGAGCTACATTAGCAAACTATAGAGTAGGTAGATAGTCTTATGCAAGCAAGAGCTCGCTAGTTTCGGGGAAAGCCTGTGAAGATTACTGGAGGATTTGACATCGTTGCGTAAAGCCGAAAATTGGCCTCTTATAATCACTGATTTTGTGTTCACGCCAAGGCAACGTGGCTCTTTTTTGCCCAGTCATCGACCGCATGGCTGTCAGCTCAGGATAGCAATGATGATGATGGTTGTAAACAAATTGGGAAGTAAAGGGAAGTCACCCCAAATGGGAAATATCTTGGACAACTTTACCCAGAACGTAAAATTTCTTGTCCACAGCATCTGCTTGCGGGGTCCTCCCAAAGTCAATCCCTCCCACTTACAATAACCACAACCACATTTGACTGACTTGATCACACCTCACGCAAGGGTTTCGCGGCTGTGTTCATATGGTCACAGTGGCCCTATATAAACAAGCACCTCAACAGGAAATATGTTGGATTGGTGTGGTCCGATGGAGCGGCATTTAGGAATTTAAATATCTATGTTCTATCAAGAGCAGGCCCACTTCGCAAGAAGACGTGTGTCAAATTGGCCGACCTAAGTTTTTGTCAGCGAAATCAACGAAAACAGGAATTTTGTTCTTATTTTGTGCCGTGAAGTCCGTCGAGAAAGAATTTTGTACCAATTTGGCGGAAATTCCATTTCAGTGTCGGCCAACTAGACAGTTGGCCGACATTGGCCAGCGAAAATGCGAATTTCCGCCGTGCCGAATTTCCGAAAATGCAAGTTTCGTTTGGCCAACTAGCAAGTTGGCCTAGCGAAAATGCGAATTCTCTGCGAAACGGAGTTGGTAAAAATTATTTTTCAGCGGAACTTTGCGGACAAAATCAGTGCAAAATTCCTGTCCAGTCGGATTTTCTGTACCGATGACGGTTTCCGAGTATACTGGAGCTTAGGTCGGACAACTTTTGACGTCAAGTTGGCCGACCTATTGAAAATGCGAATTTCCGGCGAAACGGAATTGGTACAAATGTTTTTCTCGACGATACTTTACGGCAAGTTTTTCCGACAATTTCTGCCCGTCTCTGGGGTTTGAAAATTTCGAGGGGTAAAAAAAACGCTTCTTTTTCAAACTCTCCCCATTTGACTTTAATTCGTCATTCTTTTTTCTTTTAACTTTATTTCTCTCCTGTTTCTCATTAATGGTCCATTACGTTGTCCTGTTCATATGTTTTTTTGCAATCCTAGACTGTTTTTCTCGTGCATGTGTGTTATATTTGCATTTAAATCGCAAATTTCAAACACAAATACAAATACAAATTGCCCCACTTTCGGGTGGTCGGGGGCAATTTGCCACCCGAACAATTTCGGAAGCTTTTGTTGATGTAAACACATGGTAAAGAGGTCTCAAATTTTTTCGTAGCAGAAAGCCCACAAAAACGTGATGTTTGTTGTATCACCCCTCCCAAAAAATTGGACAAAATTTCTGTCGTCAATTTCGCTGGCGAAAACTTGGGTTGGCTAACGTGACACACGTCACAAGGAGCTCCGGTTTTGTGAACATGTTTGTTTTCTTGAAGCCAGCCCCAAAGCCCAGCCGATTGAATCCGATTCCAGAGCGACGGAAATCATCCAGGCGCCGTTCACCCGTCACCGTCACCCGTCGCAGTTGTTGCCGTTCAACCGTCGCTGCTCGCTGCTTACCCGCCAGAGTCCCATCTTTCATCGAATCTCCACCGAACGAGTTCCCAGTTCCCTATCCCTGCACTGCATGGAAGCACACCACGCACAACTCCTCAACTCCTTTGTTCTTCAAAAAGCGTAGCAGGGTTCTGATCGGAAACTTTCGGGCACAAGTGAGGCCAAAGCTTTGTCGCTTTCAGGTTCGCTAATTTCCAAAAACAAAATCGACCAATGGAATGGGTACGAAATTGAAAAGACACTTTACAAGAAAATAAAATTGTTAAAATTGTTGAAAATAGAATTGTTTTTTAGAAACAATAAAAACAATTCTATCGGCGGTAATTTCAATCCAGGTTCAACCTGTCGTGTAGACTTTAGTCCTGACTTTTCCGAAAATTTGCATGTGAATTTTCGGAAAAATCGACCAAGGTCTCAACTGCAGGTCAAACCTGGATTGAAATTTCCGCCGTATTCATATCTCGACCGGATTCCCGAGCGGTTTCCAGGAGCAGCCGGTATTGGAGCTTGCATGAATGGTGGGTTCGAATCCTGCTGAGACGATTTTTTTTTGGAAAAATCATTTGAAAAATACCGAGGCACCGGTGGGTTGACACCACGCAGTCGGTTATCACCAGGCAGTCAACCTTCCGCCTGGTGTCAGGTTTGGGTCAGGTTTACAGGGGGGAACAGAACTGGTCCTACTGCTATTTGGTCCAACCGTAACCTGGTCCGACCGTAATCTGGTCCTACCGTAATCTGGTCCTACTTTTTCTTTGCGCCTCGAAAAAATTCGATCCAAATTTCATTCGATCCAAATTTCATTCGATCCAAGTTACAGTAGGACCAAGTTACGGTTGGACCAGGTTACGGTAGGACCAGATTACGGTAGGTCCAGGTTACGGTAGGACCAGGTTACGGTAGGACCAGATTACGGTTGGACCAGATTACGGTAGGACCACATTACGGTAGGACAAGATTACGGTAGGACCAGATTACGGTCGGACCAGATTACGGTCGGTCCAGATTGCGGTAGGACCTGGTTACAGTAGGACCAGGTTACGGTCGGACCAGATTACGATAGGACCAGATTACGGCAGGTCCAGATTACGGTAGGACCTGGTTACGGTAGGACCAAGTTACGGTAGGACCAGATTACGGTAGGACCTGGTTACGGTAGGTCTAAATTACGGTAGGACTTGGTTACGGTAGGACCAGGTTACGGTAGGACCAAATTACAGTAGGACTAGATTACGGTAGGACCAGATTACGGTGGGACCTGGTTATGGTAGGACCAGGTTGCGGTTGGACCCGGTTACGGTTGGACTTGGTTACGGAAGGACCAAAAGCCAAACCGCATTTTTCCCCGAATTTCTGGATGTTTGCGCTGAGGTAGTTGTGTTGTTTTTGTTCTAAACGTGATTGCACTCCTGTGGTCGTAAAGATAGAGACAAAAATGGACGCAAATAACCGCCCGTTGAATTTTTCACGACTTTGATGGGGAGTAGCCGGAGGGGGCAAGCCAGATTGGGTTAAGTTAGAGGTTAGGTTTGGTTTGGTTAGGTTAGATTAGGTTAGGTGAGGTTTGATTTCTGTCTTTCGTGATTCATCATTAATTTGCAGCGGGATGCTTTTGAGGACCAGTATCAAAACAACACAACTGCCACTGCGAAACTGTGCCTGCATTTCGGACCAGATCTCAGTAGGACTTAGTTACGGTAGGACCAGATCACGGTAGGACCAGGTTACGGTAGGACCAGATTACTGTAGGACCAGATTGCGGTAGGGCCTAGTTACGGTAGGACCAGGTTACGGTAGGACCAGATTACGGTAGGTCCAGATTACGGTAGGTCCAGGTTACGGTAGGTCCAGGTTACGGTAGGACCAGATTACGGTAGGACCAGATTACGGTAGGACCAGATTACGGTAGGTCCAGATTACAGAAGTTCCAAATTTCGGTAGGACTTGGTTACAGTATAGGTCCAGGTTACGGTAGAGCCAGGTTACGTCGGACCAGATCACGTCAGGTCCAAATTACGGTGGGACTTGATTACGGTCGAACCAGGTTACGGCAGGACCAGATTACAGTAGGAGCAAATCACGGTGGGTTCAGATTACGGTAGGACTTGGTTATGGTAGGGCCAGATTACGGTAGGACCAGGTTACTGTAGGACCAGATTACGGTTGGACCAGATTACGGTAGGACCAGATTACGGTTGGACCAGATTACGGTAGGACTTGGTTACGGTAGGACTTGGTTACGGTAGGACCAGGTTACGGTAGGACTAAAAATGAGTAGGACCAGGTTACGGTAGGACCAGGTAGCAGTAGGACCACTTCCTACGACCCGTTTACAGTTTAGGTTTGCTGAGGATGTTGAAATCGTGGTTTCAAATTGGAACGCATTCCATCGGTCGAAGTTCTGGCGATTTGTTTGGAATTTAGAAATTCGCTTCAATGCTTCAGGTTCGCTGGTGAGCCTTGCAAAACAAAAGAGGAAGGATTGAAGATGCCTGCTTTGCAATGTCAATCTCATGTTTCAATCTCAAAACATCGGCATTTTCAAACTAATAACTTCGGTTCCCGGAATCGCAGTCATTTCCGGAAAACGGCACAAGCAAGACTGCACCTTCTCCTTTTCGGATGCCAAATGACAACCCACCCCACCTTCACTCGCTGAAAAGCAATCGTCCTTTTCCCAAAAGCCTTTTTCCGTCACATCCGCTGCTGTCTCCTTTCTTGCCCGTATGTGCTGCCCGCATGATGGCCACAGAACCTGCCACGTTTTTCGCGCGGAGGTGCGTCTCCATCATAGATTAAGAATATAGTCTCCATTCTGCCGCGCATTGCACTGAATGCATTCCCGCATTCACAGGTATTCATTCACTTTGCCAGTGGAATATGCCCAATGAATGCAGGGATAAATAGCTGGATGATTATTAGTTGCGGAGTTGCGTTGTGTTGCCGATTACGAATACAACAACCGTTCTTGGAGAGAGGTTTAGATCCAGATGGATTCAGGTGACGTCTGTTTTGTTTGGTGCGCTGTGGGTATGCACAGGGTGTACGGAAAATGACACACCAGGTAGAGCTTGCTGAGTTCGGAAAATGACAGACACACCAAGTGGAGCTTGCTGTGTTCGGAAAATGACACATCAGGTGGAGCTTGCTGCTTTCGGAAAATGACACGCACCAAGTGGAGCTTGCTGTGTTCGGAAAATGACACGCACCAAGTGGAGCTTTGCTGTGTTCGGATAATGACACACCAGGTGGAGCTTGTCGTGTGTTCGGAAAATGACACATCAGGCCAAGTGAGCTTGCTGTGTTCGGAAAATGACACACCAAGTGGAGCTTGTAATGTTCTGTAAATGACACATCAGGCCAACTGAGCTTGCTGTGTTAGGAAAATGAAATGACACGGCAAGTGAGCTTGCTATATTCTCACACCAGATAAAGCTCGCTTACATCGCGATGACAAAGTGGTTTTGCCTGTCCTGAATTCTCTCATGGAGAGAATGTTCACCGTCTGAAATTTTCTTCGCACTTCTCGAAATTTGCCAGTTTTCTGCAAAACCGATGCATTTTTCACACCCCTGGAATTTCCTCGTCTTATTTCCTCCTTTTTGAAAAGTGTAGTGTTTTGAAAAACATTACCAACAAAGTCTCTTTCCGTTTTTGTACATAGGTACGCCCATTCCTTGGCTTTTTTTTTTCTTTTTCTTTTTAATCTTTCCTTTTCCCTGCCTTTCCTATTTCCCACCTATTCGTTGGCTTGCCCTTGCCTTCCTTTTTGAAAAAACTTGCATTTCCTTTTGTCCCTTCCTTTTTTCCTTTTCTTTTGTCTTTTCTTCAATTCAAAAAAAATCTTTTAAAAAATTTACAATTTTAAAAATTTTCGGAGAAAAAAATTTGTTTTCAAAAAAATTAAAATTGGAAGACATTTGAAAACAATCGTCAAAATTTGAAAAATTTAAAAAATAAAACAAAAATAAAAAAAATTGCTAAATTGAAAAAAAAAATAAAAATTTGGAAAAGATTGATTTTGAAACACAAAAAAAAATTAAGACAATTTCAAAATTTCAAAAGACAAATCAAAAACATTTTTAAAAATTTCCAAAAACATTTTTGTCTGTTTAACCCGATGAATGCACAAACCTTGCAGCCAACAATTCAGCCTCAGTTGGCCTGCCAGACGCCAATTATTGACAGATGCGCCACAACAATTGTTCAGATTTCCGCTGATCATTCATTGCACGCCGACCAGCATTTTTTCAGCAGCCTGTGTTCATATCGGCCTGTCTCCTTCATATGGATGATTTGGTCTCCGGTTGGGTCCTTGCGATGTTCGTGGGGGGACAACAACTGCGCATGCAGGGGAGCGGTGGCTGTGGGCATTGCATTGGGTCCCCAATCGAAGCGACACTGAAGCACTGAAGGGGTCTTCGGGTTCTGTGGTCTTCGGTCGGGGCGTCGCGTCATCTCAACACAAAGTGATTCCGCGTTGCCAGTGCTTTCTGCCTGTTTCAGAATTTCTGTTTTCTTTTCTCGTTCGGCTGTTTGGTTGGCCCATCTTTGGCTTCGAATGGCGTGTGGGAGAGGGGTAACCCTCTGCTCTGGGCCTCTTTGGGATCACTTAAACTGCACTCCACCCAATAACATCCTCCCCCAGCCCCCTTCTCCTCCGCTCCTCAGCTCCCTCCCACTCTCCCCTCGTCCTGTGCGCTGCGCTTTATGATGATGAGATGATACAAATATGCCGTTGTATTTTTCTTCATCTTTTTCTTCTTTCTTCTTGTCTTTCTTTCATTTCTTTCTTTCTTTCTTTCTTTCGGGAAAAGGTCATTCCACTTGGCGGCCACTGCCTTGCCTTCTGCCTTCTCCACGGGCCAACTGCTGCTCGAATAACCTCACCCGAACTCCAGACTCCAGAGGCGTTGTTTGGTTTTAGCTCTGGTTTTGGTTGGCGCTGATTTCTTGAATTAAAAAAAAAATTAAACGAAGAGCCAGATTCCTCGAGATGATCAGTTGCAAGCAGCAACGGGAAAGAAAGCAGGAGAGCGAGAGAGGTGCCCGCCTCGCCTAGTTTTCCGGCACGCGAGGAAATCTTCCCGGTGTGCCTCATTGGCTGACCGGCCTCTAACGCCGATGCCTCCCCGGGGAGTCCCCTTCTCTGGAGATATTCAGGGGAGCACATGTGCCGTTGTCGCAAATTCCGGAAAACGGGAATTCAATGACCAACGCGTCGACGGGTTTGGTGTTGGCGTTGCCTGTTGGTGTCGGTTGCACTCGTGCAGAAGCCTGATCTGGTCATAACGTGGGCATGTTGGGCTGCTCCGGATTCCATTGGGCAATCCTTACAGCGCCTCGGCCTGGCCAACTCCGCGTTTGGACCAACGCGATCGCGGATGGCGATGAACCACGACGATTTGCATTGTTCACCCCACAGAGCTGATAAAAAAATCTGCAGCAAAATTTATGCAAATATCACATGGAAGGACAAACAGGTGGCCCGGTCGCCTCAGTTGACACCAAAAATTGGGACTTCGAAAAATCATTTGTTCCTTTGCGCAGTATCGGAACTGCACCCAATTATTGGATCGAATCAGAACTGTGCCGATTTTTTGCATCGAATCGGAAATTCACCATTAATCGGAATTTCACCATATTTTTGTGTGTATGTTCCGGAATGACATCAAATAGGTGTGGTCAATCTTATCTTACCAAAACTAAGCAAACCCATTGGATGTCATTCGACACAAAAATGCAGTTCATTTCCGATTGGAAGATTTCCTATTTTGATCGAAAAAAGTAGGTACTGTCTGATTCAATCCATTTCCGTGCAGTGTCAACTTCATTGGAGACAATTCCGGATTAGTGCAAAGAAAAATTTGTGTTGAAATAAATCGATGTTCTAAAATAAGTGGCACTTCCTCGCACCCAATGAATTGTGGATTTGTCTTGATTCGGCTTGAAATTGCAGTCTATTTTGCGTACGATTACGTATTGGTGCGTA
>JASGXE010006609.1:0-18172 GCA_030068105.1 Sinentomon sp. SZTP_YWyxl | reverse complement strand
TGTCCACAGTGGATCGCTTTGCCCCGCCTTGTCTCACGAGCTGGAGGGAAATTTTGGCGCCTGAAACACCAAATACCTAATGCACCCAAAATGACCCAAAAATAGCAAAAGGTTTAACGGCTTTGGCTTCTCTCTCGAGACTCCCTGCCGGGGGGTCTGCCTCTTGGAACCCTAATGGGACTCCGCCCATGAACCCAATCTCTGCGGGAATATGGAGGCTCATACCCCCAGATGGCCGACTGTGTGTTGCGCTCAGACTTTGCTGAAGAATGCCCTTTCCTGCGAAAACCTGAAATGACGCTCCTGTTTTCTGGGCTTTTTGCAAAAAGTAAAAACCACTGTGACCGCATAAGAATTTGGGAAAATTTCAAAGATCACCAAGGTGCGATTTTGCGAAAAGTCGTTTTCTCGCTTTCAGTCTTTACGACACATGCGGCAGGAAAGAAAAGCTCATTCGCCGAGATATTCGTACAGTACGCCCTGGAAATTTTTGTGGCCAAATCAGGACCAGCCTGAACCCAAAAAGAAATCTCGAAAGGATTTAATTCAAACGACGATTTCAAAATGCTGAATAAAAAAAGCCACGCTGTCACAAATTGTGCATGTTTGGCCGAAAAAACAACTATTGGGGTTCGCTGCTCAAAATTAAACGTTATGTTCTTGACAATGCAACCTATTACGCGTTGGAGAATGTGTTTTGAATGCAAAATGGAATTGAAAAATTTTAGCCTTGTGCGTTTCCACACTCGTCGCAGTGCGGGGAATAAACTATGAAAGTACCAAATACCTATGGGTAAAACCCTTAGGTATTACATTTGGGTAAAACCCATTTACCCTTGGGTAAAACCTTATCAGGGGCTCGAGGATATGACATTTGGATGGGTTATGCGCATCATCTGTAATCTGAAAGGAGGGTGGCATAGTTGAAAGGGTGCGAAGTACCTGTTACAACGTTATAGCGAAAAAGGGCCAGGGCCAACCGCTTGTTTTTTGTTCGCTTTGGGGCACTTTCGCCGTAGGGAATTTCGCAAAGCGAAACTCGCCAAAAGGAATTTCGCAAAACGAAACTCGCCGAAATGAAATTCGCCGAAAGGAATTTTGCAACTGGTTTTTTTTTGAAACGGGAAATTTCGCAAATGGTATTTGAGCAACTTGGATTTTCACAACGAGGATTCTCGCAAATTAAGGTTTCGCCGAAAGGAAATTCGCCGAAAGGAATTTCGCAACTGGTTTTTTGCAACGGGGAATTTCGCAAATGGTATTTTGGCAACTTGCTTTTTCGCACGAGGACTCTCGCACCTGATGGTTTCACCGAAAGGAAATTCGACGAAAGGAATTTCGCAACTGGTATTTTTGCAACTGGGAATTTCACAAATGATATCTTTGGAAACTTGCATTTTCGCAACGAGGACTCTCGCAACTGATGGTTTCGCCGAAAGGAATTTCGCAACTGGTATTTTGCAACGGGGAATTTCGCAAATGGTATTTTGGCAACTTGCTTTTTCGCAACGAGGACTTTCGCACCTGATGGTTTCACCGAAAGGAAATTCGCTGATGGGAATTTCGCAACTGGTCTTTTTGCAACTGGGAATTTCACAAATGATATCTTGGAAACTTGCATTTTCGCAACGAGGACTCTCGCAACTGATGGTTACGCAGAAAGGAATTTCGCAACTGGCATTTTGCAACGGGGAATTTTGCAAATGGTATTTTGGCAACTTGCTTTTTCGCAACGAGGACTTTCGCACCTGATGGTTTCACCGAAAGGAAATTCGCTGATGGGAATTTCGCAACTGGTATTTTTGCAACTGGGAATTTCACAAATGATATCTTGGAAACTTGCATTTTCGCAACGAGGACTCTCGCAACTGATGGTTTCGCCGAAAGGAACTTCGCAACTGGTATTTTGCAACGGGGAATTTTGCAAATGGTATTTTGGCAACTTGCTTTTTCGCAACGAGGACTCTCGCAACTGATGGTTTCACCGAAAGGAAATTTGCCGAAAGGAATTTCGCAACTGGTATTTTTGCAACTGGGAATTTCACAAATGATGTCTTGGAAACTTGCATTTTCGCAACGAGGACTCTCGCAACTGATGGTTTCGCCGAAAGGAATTTCGCAACTGGTATTTTGCAACGGGGAATTTCGCAAATGGTATTTTGGCAACTTGCTTTTTCGCACGAGGACTTTCGCACCTGATGGTTTCGCCGAAAGGAATTTCGCAACTGGCATTTTTGCAACTGGTATTTTTGCAACTGGGAATTTCGCAAATGGCATTTTGACAACTTGCTTTTTCGCACGAGGACTTTCGCACCTGATATGGTTTCGCCGAAAGGAATTTTGGAACTGGTTTTTTTGAAACGGGAAATTTCGCTAATGGTATTTTAGAAACTTGGATTTTTGCAACGAGGACTCTCGCAACTGATGGTTTCACCGAAAGGAAATTCGCCGAAAGGAATTTCGCAACTGATATTTTGCAACTGGCATTTTTGCAACTGGTATTTTTGCAACTGGGAATTTCACAAATGATATTTTGGCAACTTGGATTTTCGCAACGAGGACTCTCGCAACTGATGGTTTCACCGAAAGGAAATTCACCGAAAGGAATTTCGCAACTGGTATTTTTGCAACTGGGAATTTCACGAATAATATCTTGGCAACTTGCATTTTCGCAACGAGGACTTTTACCCCGCCTCATTTTACCACGGTTTTGAGCCGTGAGATTTTCATACCCCGTACCCCATTCTTCCACGGTTTAGCGTGAAATTATACAGGGTAGCCCAAAAGTCTTTGGCCATAGAAAAAACGAAAATTTGCTGTTTTATCATAATTTGTGATCAGAAACATTTTCTAGATCTAACCATGTCTCTCAACACGTCAATCGGAACAACATGTGCACATTTTCTGATGCCAAAAGTCTTTGGCCACAGCAAAAAATTAAATTTGTTGTTTTTATCATATTTTGCGAATTGTGACTTTTTCGAGCCCCAACCACAGATGTCACCAATTTATTCGGGACGAAATTTTCCGACTAGAGTCTTTACATCCGTGGTTAGAGCTAGAAAAAGTTTCAGATCGCAAAATATGATAAAAATAGCAAATTTACATTTTTCCTATGGCCAAAGACTTTTGGGCTATACCCTGTATAGGACTTCCCATCGCATGATACCACGGTTTTGAGCTGTGAGGATATGATACCTTACATCATTCTGCCACGGTTTTGATGGTGAGATAATGATACCACATCTCATTCAATCACGGTTTTGAGCTGTGAGAAAATGATACCCAACCTCATTTGCCGCACAGCTTTGAGTCGTGGGATTTTGATACCCCATCTCATTCTGCCATGGTTTTGAGCGTGAAATAATGACATCCCACCTCATGATACCACGGTTTTGAGCCGTGAGATTATGATACCCACCCATTTTACCACAGTTTTGAACCGTGAATGATAATGATAACCCACCTCATTTTACCACGGTTTTTACCTGAGTGCTATGGTACCCCACCTCATTCCGATATACGGTTTTGAGCTGTGAGATGTGGTACAAAGATATGTGAGATGTGATGCAAATGCAAAAAAACAGCGGTGAAGAAAAATAATGATAGAACAATGGTCAAAAGCTTCTACTCGTAATGGGCAACCATCCAAACCAGAACGGAACGAAACAATGAATATTTTTTTCACTTCTTGAAATTATAAAGAAAGGTACACTAAATGCGAAGTTTAGGTGCTCTTAGCTGCGCAAAATTTAATGAAGTGCTGTGTTCAACAATGGCGAAGTGGAAGGAAGTGCATTCCAATCTTTTAGAGTTCTTGGGCAGAAAGAAAAGAGAAATACATTAGATTTGATCAGAGTGATTTTGAATTGTTTAAAGTGGCTGGCTCTGCGATCTCGAAAGTCAGGAACTACCGCTCCGATGTGAATCAGCCTCCTGAACAACTTTTCGAGAAAGGCGAGTCTTTTTCCTGCCTCCTTAAGAGAAGAAGTGTCAGTTTAAGGTCCAGCAACATGGCCGATACACTATGGAGGTGCGGCGGAAGTCATTGACGATGAAACGAGCAGCAGAGCTCTGAACTTTCTCGATGGCGTCTGCATGATAGGCCAGGAAAGGGCCCAAACTACCGACACATATTCAAGAATAGGAAGAACCGCCTTAAAAGTTTTAACTTGGAGGACGTATCAGCATGTGTTAGATTCCTTCGCAAAAATCCTAGAGCGCATTTTCCTTTGTTTATTGTCGCATTTACGTCATCCCATTTTCATCCATTTTCATCCCATTTTAAATTTTCATGTAGAATAACACCCAAGCATTTATTTATTTATTTATTTAGCTGATGATTGTTATTGTATAACTTCGCCATTAACACAATCCAAAAGCCAAAATGGTATCTTTCATACTCCCTTTCAAGATGTTTGATCAAGTTTAACCATTCTGGTATTTCATTGCGGCCAAGAACACTTTGGCATCCTTGATGATTTCATCAATTCTTGTTGGTTTTGCAAAATAGACACTTTCCGCATTTGTTTTTGGTGTGCAGCAGCAGCAGCAGCTCACAAACTGTCCTGCCACAAACAGCCGGACACGCTTTTTTATTTTTTTATTTTTTTATTTTTTATTTTTTTAGGATGAGATTTCGCAGCTGGAGTCCAGCCTATCTGGAATTATTTTATGCGAGGAAGAAGAGCCAATTGACGTGAGTTTCTGGGAGAGCACAATGCTATGTCTTGGTGGTGTGCACAAAATCTAAGAATTGTTCTTTTTCAATTCAGATTCATTTTATTTATGGAGTTGCCTCCTCTCAATAATTTTTTACAATGCATGGAAAATTCAAACACATGAAAAAAACAGAAAACAAAAACAGCAGTGCATACACAACAATGGAGAACTTAGCCCCAGAACTTTCCTCAAACGACCATGTAAAATAGGAATACTGAGCGGTTGAGCGAAAACATTTCCTGGCAATCCATTTCACTCAGAAACAGTTCGTCTTATGAATGAGAATTTACCGACATCCTTTTTCCTGCTTCGAGGACATATTATTTTAAAAGCGTGGTCATTCCTGTAGAGAGGAATATGGCATTTTAACGTTATGAAGCAAGTCAACCACAGCCACCCACATTGGCCACCATTTGGAATAGAGCCAGAAGTCTGGAAATCCTTCTTCTTACTGCAAGAGGATAGGGGGAAGTGGACCGAATGTTGTTTGGGCAGAATGAATTTTAGGCCGAATGGACTTTAGTCCGAACGGCATCTGGTCCGAATGGCTTTTGGTCCGAATGGCTTTTGGTCCGAATTGACTTGTGATCGAATGAACTTTAGTCCGAACGACGTTTGCTCCGAATGGGTTTTAGTCCGAATTGTTTTTTGTTCGAATGGTTTTAAGTTCGAACGCTTTTTAGTTCGAATGGTTTTTAGTTCGAATGGTGATAAGTTCGAATGCTTTTTAGTCAGAATTGTTTTTAGTTCGAATGGTTTTTAGTTCGAATGTTTTTTGGTTCGAATTGCTTTTGGTTCGAATGTATTTTAGCCCGAACGAGTTTTGCACAGAGTTGGTTTTAGTTCGAGTGGCGTTTGGATCGAATGTCGTTTGCATCGAATGTGAATAAGAACGAAAAATTTCCGAAAAGTCTGGCTTTTGCGCTGTGGTTGTTATGTTGGTTTAATGCTAAACATCAGCTTTAACATTGCAGAAAAGGGATCGGGATATTTGTTGGGGATGACATTTAAACGCCAAAAATTGTCTAACTTATCGAAACACAACCTAACCTAACCCAACCTATCCTAACCTGACCTAACTTAACCCGTTTTTTCCTGTACCTAGATAAAACAAACAAGAGAGGCGGTTGCAAGATGTGGGACTTTTCAGATTAAAAACAAACTATCTCCATCTGCGCAGTCTTGTGCGGAAAAATTCAGAATCTGCCAAAGTTTAAAGTCAACAGCCAAGAAGATTGGACAGTGGGTCGAACTGAAGTTTGTTCGAATGCCACTTGGACAGAAACCAAATTACTTCGAATCGTATCTGGATCGAATGTGCATTAGGCCGAATGTGCATTAGCTCGAATGTCGATTGGTCCGAATGCGTTTTACTCCGAGTGGTTTTTAGATAGAATGACTATTAGATCGAATGATTTTTAGGTCGAATTGCATTTGGATAGAATCTCGTTTTGTCAGAATGTACTTTACTCCGAACGGCGAATAGACCGAATGCGCATTGGTCCGAACGGTTTTCAGATCGAATGGTTTTTGGATCGAATGGTTTTTAGATCGAAGTATTTTTAGTACGAATGCATTTTAGTTCGAATGGTGATTGGATCGAATTTTCGGTCTAAAAACCATTCGATCTAAAGTACATTCTATCCAGGTGCGTTCCCCCCTGCAAGAGACCAAGCGTGTTGATCATGCTGGAAGAACACTGCTGGTCCTGCAAAAGTCGCCCATGACGAACCTTGCTGCTCGACGTTGGATGCATTCAATCATGCGGTCATGCGGCAATGAGAAACAGTAAGAGGATCCCAAGCGGGGGACGCATATTCAAGGATCGGCCTCACCAAGCTTGTGTGCGCAAGCTTCTTTAGGGAAGTTCCTGTAATTATACGCCTAACAAAACAAAGAGCCGAGTTTGCTTTTTTCGTGCGGTTCTAGGCGTTCTAGCATTGTGAGGATACCAGTTAAGCTTCTACTCCAGCACCACACTGAGATATAGGCCTCCTTAACAATTTCGGGCACACTCGGAAGCACTTATCGTGATGCATAAATATAATAATTGAACTTCAGAGGAATTTTTTGGCTATCGTTTCGCTGGTGGCCTAAAAAAGGATGGGTGCACTCAAAATAAATCTTCATCCGACATTTGGAAGTGTTTCATTTCAATTGTCAGCTTTTTCGCTGTTTTGATCCTTGACACACCAATTGACGTTCAAATTGCAAAACAAAAATGCAGTTTCGGCACAAAATGCAAAAAGGGCGCAAAATTTATTTGTCTCCAAAGTCTGTTGTGTTTTTTTTTTTTTTTTTTGGAAAGGACGTTTTTAAAAACGTCCTTTCCAAAAGAAGGCCCTCAAGAAAGAAAAAGAAGGCCCTCAAGAAATGAGGGCCTTCTTTTTTTTAAACTATGTTTAAAAAACAAAACGGCTTCTGCCTTCTGTCCACAGAAAAATTTTGAAAGAAAACGATTGGTAGGCAGTTGAAACAAAGAAAAGAACAATTGGATGCAAATGGTCCATCGTCCATTACAAAGACACTGAACGAAGAAACTGAATTTTTCCATCCTTTTCTTTTAGAGATGTTTTTGAGCTCACCTGCTCGATGCTTCGGTGATGTGGCCCCTGCGGCGAATTCTCAATTCATCTTTAGTGTGATTGTTGTGTTCGGCGTGAAGTGCGGGCGGGGTGCAGTGGTGTTGAGGGTGTGTTTCGAGTCGGGTGGGATACTGCTGAAGTGGGAGGTGGAAAGTCTCATTTAGGATGTGAGCTGGGAGCTGAGGTAATGTCGGCCGGTTCCGGGAGTCAAACATCTCATGCCAGGCTGGGTGGAGGAGTTCTTCCTTGATGTTCATGCAGTTGCTGTTTCCGAGGATTTCGATTGATTCCTTGATCAGTCTGGAAGGCATGTAGCACGTCGGTAGAGTGGACTCCAGCCGGGCTTGTGGTTCTCCTATTTGACATGCAGTGCCTGTGCGATGGCTGCATTCGGTGCCAAAAAAGTAGGTACCACCGAGTGCAGCCACCACACTGGCACGAAATGTCAAACAGGAGAACCACAAGTCCGACTTGGAGTCCACTACCGTGCTCCACCAGAGTGATGTACTGCCTTCCAGGCTGATTTTTTTTTTTTTTTATTTTGATCGAGGAATCAATCCTCCGCAACAGCAACTGCATGAACATCAAGGAAACTGAACGCCTCCACCCAACCTGGCATGAGATGTTTGACTCCCGGAACCGGCCGATAATCCCTCAGCTTCCAGCTCACATCCCAGATGAGACTTTCGAACACAGATCAACTTTCGACCTCCCAACTGAACTTTTGCAATTTCGGCAGATCGAGCAGACGACGCATCCACAAGAGAACGGTGCGTGCGCAAACTGCAGTTTGCGCAGTTTGCGCAATGCGCAGTCTGACAAAACAGAAGAAGTGATGCTGCGGCTGCGATGCGTCGGCAGCTCAGTCGGTTGCGCGTCGGAGTCCAAATCCGAAGGTCGTGGGTTCGATTCCCGCTTCAGTCGGAATTTGTGAGTTGGGTCGCGCTCCATTCTGGTTGCAGTGACAGAAAGGGAGACACAGTGGCAAGTCTTCTAGTCCTTCGGAAGGGACTTTAAGAAGGTGGTCCCGTGTGCAATTCACCATGTGTTCACGTTAAAGAACACTTAGTCCGTCCAAGAGTGGCGGCAAGTTACAGAAACATAACAAAGCCACAGACACACACAGGGGTACCGAACACCAGTGTGGGTATGGTGAATGATTGGTATGAATGGCGCCCGAGCAAGGCATAAAGTATGAATGGGTTGATGTGGGCGAAAAGAAGCCCTGGGGAACACCCCGAAAACCTTACACAAGTTTAAAGTTTTTTTTTGCGGTGTGGTGGTGCCACTTGGCAGTGTTCTGCTTCTTCTTCAGCTCTTAATCAACTGCCAACGTTTTGCTGAGTGGGCCCTCGATGCTGTGTCTCCATGGCTTCAATTGATTGGAAAGGATTCGTGATATTTCATTCAAGTTGGATTGCGCAAACTGCACATTTTCGGTGAAACTTGGCAGGTGTGTATTTTAACATTTCCCTGTCATTTTTCACTGGAATGTGGGTGTTGCGAAACTCAACTGAACAACAGCGGCGTTCCAGCGAAAGCGAAGTCTTCCTCCCATTCGATCAGATCAGTCAACTTCCAAGAGCTTTGCGCACTAATGCGCAGTTGCAGCGACAAGAAATGAGCAGCATTTCAGCAATTCTGTGTGAGTTTGCTTCGAAGCCGGCAGTCATCTGCCCGCATGATTGGACCCGTGTCGTTGCTGTCGAAGGTCTGATGTTTCATGACATTTTGAGATTTTGCATGAGTGTTTCTGTTCTGTGTTGTCTCAGCCCAAGCAATTGGTGCTCGAATGGTTTCGGGGACTTTCACCGAAAGGAATTTCGCAATGCGAAAATCGCAGAAAGAAAATTCGCCCAAAGGATATCCACAACTGATTTTTTTGCAATGGAGATACTGGTGGTCCCTGAAAACCGGACAGCCGGACAGGACTGCCGGACAGGACCACCGGACCGACCCGGACGGGTTAGGTTAGATTAGGTTAGGATAGTCTATCCTAACCTAATCTAACCTAACCTAACCTGTCCGGGTCGGTCCGGCGGTCCTTTCTGCCTGTCCGGCAGTCCTGTCCGGCTGTCCGGTTTTCAGGGACCACCGGAGAAACTCCATGGTTGCTACCAATCTGGAAAACCTGGAATACTCGGGGAATTTTTTTCGCACCCTGGAAAACCTGGAAAACTCAGGGATTTTTGGAAAAAAAACCCTGGAAAAATGAAAATTTCCAGAAAAAGCAGCCAAAAAATGGAAAACAGAATTTCATGACATTTTTTTAGTTTACATTTTTTTAAATTTCCAACGATGACACCTGAAGAACATTCTTGTCTTGTAATTTTTGTCTGCACCCTCCCATTTTTGTCTTGTCCTCGGATAAAACCCTGGAAAAAACTGAGAATCCTTCTGGAAAACCTGGAAAACTCAGGGAATTCCGATTTTTCAAAACAGCAGCAACCATGAACTCGCAAATGGTCATTTGACAAGTTGCATTTTCGCAACCGGCACTCTTGCAACTGGTGCTTTCGCCGAAGATTTATTTGCCGAAAGGAAACTCACAAGTGGTTTTTTTTGTAACGGGGAAATAGGCTACCTACCTACTTACGCGAATGGTTTTCTGGCAACTTGCATTTTCACAACCGGAGAACCGGACTCTCGCAACTGGTGCTTTTGCCCAAAGGAAAATCGCAGCTGGTTTTTTGCAATTTACGATTGGCTTTCTGGCAACTTGCATTTTCGCAACCGGACCGGTACCTACTTTGCAACTGGTGCTTTTGCAGAAAGAAATTCGCAACTGTTTTTTAGCAATGGGGAAACACGTGAATGGTGTTTGAACTCGCATTTCCGCAATCGGGAATCTCGGAACTGGTGCTTTAGCTGAAAGGAACTTCACAACAGTTTTTGCAATGGTGAAACTCGCAATTGGCTTTCTGACAACTTGCATTTTCGCAACCAGGACTCTCGCAACTGGTGCTTTTGCCGAAAGGAAATTTGCAACTTATTTTTGAAATGGGGAAACTCGTAAATGGTGGTTGGAGCAGGAAATCCTCTTGCTCTTTAAGAGTTAAACTTCACTGCTCAATCTCTTGCCATTCTACATTGATTAATGATTGCATTTACATGGCAAATTACAAATACAATTATAAATCCAATACAATACAAAACCTCCAAAGATTGAAGACAGCTGCCGAGTAGGTACCTATGTTTTTGGAGATTTAAGATGGAATTAAAACTTTCAAGGGCATCTAATAATTCAACTCCAACATCATTACCTAGCCCTGCAAAACAACAAAGTGAGCCAAAATAACCACATCGGAATCCGTTATTCCACAAATAAGAAACTGAAATGTGTAAAAACTAAAGCAAAGTACAATTGAGATGATGAGAAACTGCCAAGAAAATCCCCCCGCTGGCATTTTTCCCACAGAGAAATTGTACCGACTCACACGATCTCTATGGAAAATATCACCCCAGCAGGAAAAATTTCCGATTTCCGGCTCAATCAAGATTCAACTCCAGCCAAAACATATTGCGAGAAAAGTTCAAATAACGTTGACAACTTATGGATTTTATTTTTTACGCTCTGAAAAATCGTGCTGAAGACTCATGGCTGCTAAAAGCTGGCGTAAATGTTGCTGTGTTTCTCTTCTTGCAAACGCAATAGGCATGTTTGTATCACATGTGGCCCCGATGGCGTGCATAGGTACCCATGTGAACAGTTATCTGAAGCAAAAGGTGCAGTTTCTGCCACTCTGTCCAATACACCCTGTATTGGCCTGCAAAACATGAATTGGAGGTTTAATGAAATGCAGACTTGAATGGTGGAAGCTCGAACTTCCTTTCATGAATCGAATTGAAAAAAAAAGTTATCGGAAATAAGTGTTTTATCCAATTGTCCTTCTACCTTATAATTCTCTTACCTATTGTAGGGGAGATATGGAGGAGGAGGACGTGGCAGAGGAAGAGGAGGAGCAGTCGGAGGAGGAAGTGTGGGAGGAGGAGCAGTCGGAGGAGGAGCAGTCGGAGGAGGAGCAGTGGGGGGAGGAGCTGTGGGAGGGGGAGCTGCGGGAGGAGGAGCGGTGGGAGGACGAGGACAGGCAGGAAGAGGTGGGCCTGCTCCAATCATACGTGGAGTTGTTGGAGCCCGAGATGGGGTAAGGGGTTTCAACAAATGAAGTCTATACCTGCCTAAATAATGAGTCTATAGATATAATTCATTGGTTTCAACATATCTCCATGTTCCCTTTTCATTGACAAAAATGTCATGGAATGTCAATAAATGGCCATTTATTGTCACTGGTTTTAGACCTGTTTTCCAGCTCATTCAGATTATCCAGAGTGGAGGGTCTCTGCACGCTTGGCATGACGCTGTCAGGAAGTGGGATTTATCACATAAATAACGCGAGGACCAATGTTGTCGCGAGTAACAATGTGTGTTCCTTTTGGTTTTGTTTTTATTTTGCCCAGATTAATGGTGGCCGGTGAGGGTGAACCAAGGACCGGGCGCATTTTTCAAAACCTGCCGCAAGTTTAGATGGCAGACGCACGGGCCAGCAGCGAGCACCAACTTTTTTGCGCAGGGAGGCAGGCACACGTCCCGACATCCGTGAAGTTGGCACCCCAAATGATTGGGCTTGGTCAGTTGATTGGACTTGGTCAGCTGGGCTTTTTTTTTTCGTTGGGTGGGCTCAACCCCTTGAACCCCCAAAGTCATCCCCTAATTTTGGATGCCAACTTCACGCTGGCCCCCAAATGATTCTGATTGAATTTTTTTTGTGGAATTTGTTTTTTTTCATTTTTTTTTTTGTTTTGTGTTTTCCTTTCTTGCTTCAACAGATCACCCACTCCGGGTGTGAAAATTTTCCTGCCAAAATATCAACCATTTTCAAAGCAAATTTTCATTGCTCTGTGACACGTTAACCTTCATTTCAGGCCGACTTTTGAACATCAATTATTTGTTTGCAGACATGATTGACATTGGGTCTAATTGTGCTTGGAAAGATTCTTTCCTTCCGGTTTGCATTTGGAAAACCTGACTCTCGAATGGTCACTGTTATTGGCACGCCAACTTCAAACACGGTCGCAGTTGTACCTAAACCACTTCCGCTCAAGTCCAGAAGGAAGTGAGGTTTTCAATGAAAATCCATTGTGATATTTTGCAATTTGCACGTGTTGCTCTCAACGATGGCAACGCACAGAACAACCCAATGCAACCGAACCCCGATTGTTGTTGTGTGGGGGGTGGAGCTGGTGAAATGAACTCCCAATAATTTTGAATGCTCGCTCATCTTGTCTTGTTGATGCTATCAAGGCAGAAATTGAGGATTCGAGTCTTCTGAATTTCTGGGGATTGTTATGGGAGAGTTGAATTCAACTGAGGATCGATTTCTCACTTCAACTTGGTGATTGGAGATGTGAAGTGGTACCTACCTACCTGGGTATCCACCCTCAGTTGCTTGACAATGGACATTATTCATAGCCTTTACTAAGCCCTTTTATTTTGATTATATTTCCTTTTTTGCAGCGACTTGAAACCGCACGAGAGCGGAGGGAGGCGGCCCGGGAGCGTGTCCTCACCAATCGTCGTCAGATGGAACAAGCTGACGAGGTGAGGGCACGCTCTCTGCAACGGAACTTAGATGTAAGTTTAATCTTTTCATATTTTTGAATTAAAAACGACAAAAAGGCCCTGTCGGGATTCGCATGAGCGGCTCTTTTTCCCGGGAGACTGTTCCTCCTCTCCTGCTTTGGCAATGAGCAATTTCTGTTGCCATTCGCGATTGGGACATGTCCGAAATGGCTACGTGCACTTCATGCCAATATTGGAGTCAGGCGTGAAAGAAAAGAGGCAGCAAATGCCATCTTAAAATTGGCTGATCCCTGCATGTCAGCCAGACCTTTCGAATTTCTCTGCATGCTGCGATTCCTCCTGAGAACTGCACCTGTCCTGTGCTGGCTGCTGCCACCCCCTGTCTCTGCAATCCCAGAAGAAACCATTTTTTTATTTTAGCACTGTCTTTGACAGGCAAAACACGTCAAATTGGGAATGGAGCAAATTTTGAATAAAAGCTCGTGTTTCAGTATCAGATCAGATGCACTGCTGTCACATATACCATTCGCATGACGCATATTTTTTTCCAGCGGACAGGAACTTGCAACAGCCAATCACGTCGCCTGAAATTGCGACGTCATCGATTTTGACATTTTTGCCTTGCCATCGCTTAAAGCATTTTGGCATGTTTGCCACTGCATAGGTTGCAATAAGGTTAGGTCAGGTTAGGTTTGGAAAATTAAATGCTGAAATTGGCTGGAATTCCAACAACAAATCAGAGACGCGCTTGAGGGAGTGAATTGGGGAAAATATGCGCACATAACATGTCAAGTGTCAATAGCAAAGAAACCACTGTGAAGGATTATCGGCTGGAAATGTTGCAACAAAAAATGCTTCTCTTTTGTAAATGGCGATGATTTTCCTTGGCTGCTGTTTCTTTCGCATATGGTTTTAACCTGTGTTCTTTCTTCCTTTTGTTTTTTTGTGGTTACCAATGCTTTGAAACCTTAAGCCGTGCCAGAATGGACAAATTTTTGTCGGCAGACTTTTTCAGGTAGTCAGTCCAAAACAGATTGCCATTCGAAACAATGGGCAATGATAAATGCTCTCCTTGGCACTTTATTGCGGGAGTGACTATCTGTTTTGCACAAACCTGAAGAAGTCTGCCGACAAAAAAAATCTGCCCTTTCTGACGCGGCTTTATACGCATATGCATTTTCTCCAGCGTGAGTTTTTCTGTGCTTCATGTTTGTCCTTCGAAATCATCGGCGGGGGGACTCTGTCCCCAGTATTTAAAAAAAAAAAAAAAATAATAAAATTGCAGATTACAAAGGTATGTTTCTTGTTTACAAAGGCATGTTTACAAAGGCTTGATTACAAAGGCATGTTTCTTGTTTCTATTTCCAGCGACAGCAGATCCAGGCTGAGGAGCGCCGGCTGTGGCAAGCCGGTCTTGCCAGATCAAGAATTGTTCCAGTGGTATGTTGAACAAACGCCCATTGTCGACCAATTCTCGTTTTCCGTTCTGACTTTTTTGAAAGACTGGTGTTTTGTCAGATATTCGTATCTCTTAGCTATTAACCGGCCCCCACTGAAAATCATGACGCCTTCCAGGAGTCTTGGCAGATGATGGCTGTGAGCTTCTGTTTACATGCGAACTCCTGATTTTCAAAAAAAAATTTAGGCCCTAACAAAAAAAAGAGGTGAACGGAGCACAGGATCAAAACTGGTCATCTCCACATTTTGAAAAAATCGAGTTGGAAATCGGGCCCGGTTCAGTGCTGATAGGGCTCTTGCATTGCTGATGATGCCGTTATTGCCGTTTCGAGAATTCGAATTGAAAAAAACCTTTTCAGACTCGAGCTCCAGCTTTTGGGGAACTGCCAGGGGGTTTGAACCGCAACCCCGCTGGGGTAGCTGTCCCAATCCGGATATTGATGGCCCACAGCAGAAGTACACTTACTGTCGATTTATCCATGTTGAGGCAGTCACGAGGTGGAACATCCGAAGTCGTCACAACCCTTTTCGATTTCGGACTGCTGGTGGGCTCATAATTAAAGGTCACAGGTCAAAAACGAGATGGAACACGGAGCACGTGCTGTCAGCAGGATAAAATCAAATGAAATGAAGATGTTGTCGTCTGCTAGAGGTTCAGTTTGTCTGGAGGATGACGTTGCCTTTTTGGTCTGGCTGTAAACTCAACTGTCGGGATTGTGGCTGGTGCTGGAGATAGTTGGAGGATCAAGGTCGATGGAGATGTGGATGGTGGAGCAGAGTTTGTAGGGGTCAAATGATCGATGCTGAGGGGAGGCTTATGAGTGCAGTTGCCATGATTTTTGAAGAACGAATGCCAAGTGTGATTTAATTTTGCTCCTTCATTCCGATTGATGCGTTGTTGAAGTGTTGTTTCTCCTGACAATCTATCACTTCTCGAGTGTAGGTATCTTGTTGATGGTGCCCACGGGGATGCTATAATTTTGCTGTTTTCCCAGTTGTCACTTGTCAGTGTGGCCTGTGGAATGGACATGTTGTGATAAAGCAGCATGTCCTACTGACAGCACGTGCTCCGTGTTGCACCTCGTTTTCAGTCTGTGACCTTTGATAATAAGTCCACCAGCAGTTCGAAATCGATACCTAAGGGTTGTGACGACTTCAGAAGTTCCACCTCGTGACTGTCTCAACATGGATAAATCAATAGTTCGTGTACTTTTACACGATAAGACGGCAGCAAAGAACATTCACCAACAAGTTCGGTGCTTCTCTTCTCAGATCAACAAATTGATGTTGTAATAATTGAATGGGCTAGCTTTTACCAAACGAGTATTTATGTCCAAGCCAAGTTTATGCAACACCCTGTACCTATTCTTAAAGCCTAACTTGATACTCAGACGGACGCCGCTCTCATTGTCACTCTGGAACATCACATTCTCAATCGGCTGATTTTCAATTCGGGTGTGTGTTATTGCTGGTTTTTGTGTGGATTATAAATAAATAAGCCAAGAATCTGCAGGTCAGATCGATTCTTTTGGGAAATTTTCAGATTTGCCCACCTGTTTGTTGGCCCAACATTAAAAACATACAGGGTTGCCCAAAAGTCTTTGGCCGTAGCAAAAAATTAAATTTGCTGTTCTCATCATATTTTGTGATTTGTGACTTTTACTAGCTCCCACCACAGATGTCACCACTTTTTTCGGTGCTGAACGAAGAGGTGTCAGATAACAAAAATGATAAAATTGCAAATTTACGTTTTTCCTATGGCCAAAGACTTTTGGGCTACGCTGTATAGGTATGCAAATTTAAAAGAAATAGCAAAAGCAATAACAATAAAAACCAAAAGCAAAGGTAAAAAATTGAACCTTTCCTGTCAAATCAGGTGAGGAGATGGGACATTTTATGCATGATTATATTTGACTCAGTTTTTGAGGATTTACAAGTTCTCACTCTGCAACTACCTTAGCATGAACCTGTACTTAGTACAGGCTGAGCCCCTTTTTAGATTATAATCGTATTCATTGCTAGTAAACTTGCATTAACTTGTCATTAACATTTTTCATTAATTTATTTATTTATTACAACAAAAACACCTACAAAAAGGTTTGGCAGGTGGATGAATGGTATACAGTGCATGGCACCAAGTCAGCAAATTTAAACACGTGTCGGATAAAAATAAAAAAGAGAACAAAACGCACATTGAAAATATCGAGAGACAATAAATCAGCAGAATCACACCGATGGATGAGCACGAGCCAACTGACCTTGGGCGTATGTGATTGTGGGTGAATTATGAGGGAGGGAATTCCACTCCCTTACAGTTCTTGGAAAAAAGGAATTATAATGAATGTTTAGTTTAATCAATGGAGCAACAAAATGAAGCCCATTATCGGTCCTTCGTTGAGGTCGTCGCATCACAAACTCTGGAGGAATTTTAATTTTCAATTTAGCACACAAAATTTTGGCGAAAAATTTCTTGCGTTTTTCGATTCTCCGCTGTGCAAGTGATGGCAGTCCTAGATGCTGAATTAAGAGCGAGACACTTGATGAATATGAAAAATCGCCAGAGATAAAACGGGCAGCCCTTCTTTGGACTCTTTCAAGTGCTTCAATATGGCAGCAAAGATAAGGGTCCCACACGACACTGGCGTACTCAAGGATTGGCAGGACTAGCGAAGTATAAGATTTTAATTTTGCTTCCTTTGAAGCCAAGGACATGTTTCGTTGAAGCAAGCCTAAAACCTTTTGTGCTTTGGCAACAGAATAACTGACATGATCATCCCATCGTAAATTCTCTTGCAAAATCACACCTAGATATTTGAATGAGCACACTTTTGGAATAACATCATCACAAATTGTGTACAAAATACTGGAGAAGCAGTTGGATTGGACTCTCAAAACACATGAATGCACACTTGCCAGGATTAATACTCATTTTCCATTCGTTACACCAAGATTGAATTTTCAAGAGATCATTTTGCAGTATCTCAAGATCAAGATGAGATTTTATGGGAGAATAAATGACCAGATCGTCGGCAAAAAGTCTTACTTTACAATTTAACCCAATAGTGATATCGTTAATGAAAAGTAAGAACAACAGCGGCCCCATCACACTTCCTTGGGGTACCCCAGAAGAATTTTCGTACGTTTCGTCAGAAATTGTTCTGTCCCATTTTATAGAGGAAGAATGACCCGAAAGGTATGAAAAGATGAGTTCAACAAGATTGCACGGGAAATTGTAGGATTTCAATTTTGCAATGAGCAGCTGATGACAAATAACATCAAAAGCCTTATTAAAGTCAATAAAGATGGCATGGACAGGCAATTTTTGTTCCAGTGAAGAAGTGATATCATGGACAAACTCAACCAGCTGTGTTTCACAAGATAAACCCCGTCTGAAACCGTGCTGAGATGTGTGAAGAAAATTTATCTCATCCAAACAATTAAGCAGTTTGCGTGCTAGGATTTTCTCAAAAAGTTTGGCACTGCCTGGAAGAATTGAGATTGGACGGAAATTAGCAATATCATTTGATCGTGATTTTTTAGGAATAGGGACAACAATGGCCTTTTTCCACATTTCAGGAAATATGCGAGTGCGAAAAATGCAATTGAAGAGCGCTACAAAGTAGTCTGCCAACGCCGTAGATAGCGCCTTTATCAACATATTGGGGATACCGTCACTGCCCGGAGAATTCTTTGCTGAGAGGCTGGAAATGAATTTCAACACAGATGAACGATCACAGAACAAAATTCTTTCGGATGAAAACAATTGTACAGGATGCGGTGAAATTACATGACATGATTGAGAATGATTTTTGTTGGACGTTTCAAG
>JASGXE010006608.1:0-26399 GCA_030068105.1 Sinentomon sp. SZTP_YWyxl | reverse complement strand
CCAAGTGAAGGTTGACAACAAGCAATTGGCGTAATTGGCAGTGAGAGTACCCATAAGGTGGAAAGGTTTCGTTTGGGAAACTACTTTACTCGAGAAAAAAGGAAAGGCAAAACGTAAATCAAGCTGGTCACGCCAAATTCGTGCAGCTTTCGTGAGAATGGCCGGGAATTGATCACGCCGTCATCGCGAAGCGGCGAACAGTGGCGCAGCCGTTCGTGTGCGTATATACCTACAAACATCCTAAAATGTCAACGGTCTCATTAAATTCAGCACTGTTGAACGACGTTACTTTCTAAATTGCCCCAACACAGTATAGTAACGGATTGGATTGAGCGAGACGTGGCGTAGCCAGCGACAAACGAACTTCTTTCGGAACTCCTTTCTCGCGTTCCACTCACGTGGCATATGCGAACTTGCGGGCGCCGTTTGCGGACTTTGCGAATATTGAATTCGTGGCATCTATCAGAATAGCTTCTTTTCGGAGTAACGACCCCGCACCCAATATATCTCATCGATTCTGGAACAATACTCCCTCTGGACGCAAGCTTTATTGCGCTACGATGAGTGCGGTGCCTCTTTTTCTGAATGTTGACGCCTCATTCTGTTTTATTGGCAAATGCATTTGCATTGATTTTCTATTGATGTCATGCAGAAACAAGCCCACTATGTTGATGCCTGAATCGACTCTATCTCAAAATGCCCAAAAAATCTGTTTCGCATGGTCTTCTCCAAATCGCTGACCACAGGTTTGGCCAATTTCGGGAACGCTTTGTTGGCACGATGTGGTGCATGGACATGAACCGGTACCCGGTCGCTTTTTTCAAATCTGCATGCGGCTTTGGGCACGTCCCGATTTTGCGCCTGTCCGAAATGTGAAAAGAAAGCTCATTCAATGCAACCTTACCAATCGAACCTCACCAACTTTTTTGTTCCAAACGTTTTTTTTTTCCTTTTTGGGGCGTCGGGGCTCAACACGTTTGTTTGATGGAAAAGAGCCCAAAACGGCTTCCGGTTTCCGGCCGCCGTACAAATACCCCGCTCCCACATGAACCTGACCGAATCGAACCTAACATAACCTAACCTAAACAAATAACTCACGTAACATAACCTTCCCTAACGCAATCGAAGGCAGATGCCGCAGATGCTCTGCATGCAGAATTCAACGACGGCCAGATCAGCTTCGCACCAACCCTTAGGTCATGGGCGTATATACACCAATCCGAAAGTTTATAACAAGCAATAGGCGCGATGGTAGGGTTAGGAGAGATTTGGTTAGCTCTCATGGAGAGAATGAGATTTGGTTAGCTATGGTAGGTACGTCCCGAAAAATGGCCATACCAAACGTACCTAATCAGGGATTCGGGAGTAAAAACCATCATAGCTTTGGCAGTAATTTCAGCTTGGAACTGAACAAGCGGAAGACGAGGTTAAATTTCTGGTTACAGTTCGGAATCCCTGGCTACCACCACAGCCGCCACAGCAACTGCCCGCCACAGCCGACACAACCGCCACAGCATCCACATCCGCCACAGCAGCATCCACTTGCGACAGCAATTGGATTGCCGTTTTCGCCACAGCTTGGCAGCTGACCTGGTTTCTGTTTCTAGCTAACCTGGTTTCTGTTTGTTTTGTTTTTTATCGAATTTTCTTTTTCTGCTTTATTTCATAAACTTACCAGAAATTGTACCCACATTGATTTTGTGTCAATAATTAATTCAGTGAAAGGGTCAACCCCGGATTTGCTGACATCTTGATCTCCATAAAGTATTCTCACAATCTATCGCCAAGAATCTCGGGTCAAGTGCTTCCTCGTTTGAGATGTTTTTAACGTCACTCCACGTTCTTTCGATATGTTGGGTGTGCGCCAACGTGTTTGGATCAACGAAATGGTGAGAGTGGTTTACGGTGAGATGCTCGCAACCCAACAATCGACATTATCATCGTCCCGGGTTCGATGTGTTGTTGGATAATTCGCCAAAGAGTTGCTCTATCGTTAAGGACGTTAAAAAACATCTCACACGAGGAAGCACTAGACCCGAGATTCTTTGCCAATAGATTGTGTGAACTTATGGGGATCAGATGTCAGCAAATCCTGGGTTGACCCTTTCACTGAATTAATTATTGACACAAAATAAATGTCAGTACAATTTCTGGTAAGTTTATGAAATAAAGCAGAATAAGAAAATAAGATAAAAAACAAAACAAACATAAACCAGGTCAGCTGCCAAGCTGTGGCGAATACGGCAATCCAATTGCTGTCGCAAGTGGATGCTGTGTCGGCTGTGGCGGTTATGTCGGCTGTGGCGGACTGTGGAGTGCAGTTGCTGTGGCGTATGTGGATGCTGTGGTGGTAGCCAGGGATTCCGAACTGTGACCAAATTTTTGTGGGGGGAGGGTGCGATGACCAGCGAATCATTATGCAGTGCGAATGGCCGCTCTGTGCCAAATATGGTTGGAGCCGACGTTGGATTGGCCGCCAAAAGTCAGGTTAGCCAAAAGGGTGATGTTTTTTTGTCCTGTTTGGCTTTCTGTTTGGCTTTCTGAACATGGACAAATCACTTTCAAACTGTGTGCACCTGTCTGAGAAATTACTGTGGTAATCTGAGAAATTTCTGTCGCGCATTTTCCCAAATGCTGCATTTGGGGAAACTTCGGATTGGCTGTTCTGCCATGACCGTGAAGTCAGATACTGTTCGTTAGCCAGTCGATCGAAGGTCCGATAGCTATAGCAGATCGAAGGTGCGATAGCTAAGTCTATAGCAGATCGAAGGTCCGAGAGCAAAAGGTCCCATAGCTAGAAGATCGAAGGTCCGATAGCTATAACAGATCGAATATCCGTTAGCTATACGTGGGTTGTTCAACTTCCAACTGGCTTTGCACAGTGAATATTGACGGAGTTTGCTGAATTTTGGTATGAATTAAACGTGATATGTTTTAGGAAGGTACACCAAATTTCATCGGATTTCCTTCACTCTAGGGTGTTCTATGAAGAAATCTAGGAGTGAAAGTGTGAATTGTCATTTTGCTGCTTTTGGCTCTGAACGTTTTTGACTTTGAAAAGCCAAATGGCGAAGATCATCCATGAGATGTTGGTGGAAGTTTACAGGGATGCTGCCCCATCATATTCAACATTCAAAGCATGTGTGATGTGGGCAGGAAAGCCTCGAGGACTATCCAAGTGATCAATGACCTGCAAACATCATGTTCAGAGGAAATGATTGATCGGGTGCAGAAGCCAGTGCTGGAGGATCGAAGAGTCACCTTCAGAACAATTCAGGAGACCCTTCTCATCAGTCTACGATCAGTGATTTCCATCTCACAAGACAAACTGCATGAGCAAGGTGTCAAATGATGACAACTGATCGACGACTGATGAGAAGGGTCTGCTGAATTGTTCTGAAGGTGACTCTTCGATCCTCCAGCACTGGCTTCTGCACCCGATCAATCATTTCCTCTGAACATGATGTTGCAGGTCATTGATCACTTGGATAGTCCTCGAGGCTTTCCTGCCCACATCACGCATGCTTTGACTTTTGGGTTTGAAAATTAAATTATGGAGCCCGCCATTCCCTTTGCAAAAACTTCCAACCAAAACCAAATGGAAATTACCTTTCCCCCAGTTTCTTTTCAAAGTAAAAATTCGAGAAAAGGGGCCCAAAAATTAACAATTCAACCAAATTTCACTCCCAATTTTTCATAGAAACCCAGGTTGGAAGGAAAATTCGATTGAAATTTGTGTTACCTTCCTAAAACTACAACGAATTATTCATACCAAAATTCAGCAAAATCCATCAAATTCCAACCCATGCCAAAAGCCAAGGTTTGAAGTTGAAAAATCCGTAGTAAGATCGAAGGTCCGATAGCTTATTACAGGTCGAAGGTCCCATAGTTAATAAGCAGTCTAAGCAAGGAATCGAAGGTCCGATAGCTATAGCAGATCGAAGGTCCGATAGCTAGCAGATCGAAGGTGCGATAGCTAGCAGATCCAAGGCCCGATAGCCAGAACAGATCGAAGGTCCGATAGCTAGCAGATCGAAGGTCCGATAGCTAGCAGATCGAAGGTCCGATAGCTATCTATTACAGATCGAAGGTCCCATAGCTAGCAAATCGAAGGTCCGATAGCTATAACAGATCGAAGGTCCGATAGCTATAGGAGATCGAAGGTCTGATAGCTAGCAGGTCGAAGGTCCGATAGCTATAACAGATTGAAGGACCGATAGCTCGCAGATCGAAGGTGCGATAGCTAGCAGATCAAAGGCCCGATAGCTAAAGCAGATCGAAGGTCCGATAGATAGCAGGTCGAAGGTCCGATAGTCATGGCAGACCAGCAGATCGAAGGTCCGAGAGCGAGCAGATCGAAGGTCCGGTCGCTTTCAGCCGTGTGTTTTATGCATTCTCGATTATCTCTATCTCTCCCTCTTTCTCTTTGAACAGGTACAACTCACGCGGATTCGACCTGAACCGGAACTTCCCCGACTACTTCAAGAACCACAACAAACGAAGCCAACCGGAAGCAGAAGCAGTGAAAGAGTGGATATCTCGCAATCAGTTTGTCCTGTCGGGAAACATACACGGAGGAGCATTGGTTGCCAGCTACCCATTCGACAACACTCCGAATTCGAGTGAGTCAGAGCATGACGCATGCGGCATGACCTTTTCAATTTTAGTGTCGTTTGCATAATTTAAATAGGTTATCGTTACCTAATTATCGTTTAACCAAAATTTCCAGAGTTTAAGGTATAGTATTTAACCAAAATTTTCAGAATCTTAACGAGTAGCAATGAACCAAAATTTCCATTATAAAAATGAGTTTTTGAATTTAACCAAATGGGTGAGAACTTTCTCGGAGCAGGAAGAAAATCAGAGCTTTGTCATGGTTTGACATTTGGATTTTTACATTGGAGGTGCTGAAGGCGGTTCTGCGGGAAGCGCCGCACGGTGTGATATTATCGACGCGTAGCGCTGTGTGCCGATGGCAAAACACTTACTTTATCTCATTGGAATGTCTGAAGCATTTCGTCTCTAAAATTGGAAGACAAGCCACCATCCAAATGGGTGGACAAAGACTTGTGCACGCAGTGGCCCAAAGATTGAAAACAAAAAATTCATAATTCACGCAGAAAATTCACCATGCCATGCAGTGCTGAGCAAATTCGTAAAATGACAAAATAAGCTCTCACCTCAATAACTGAATGTTGTCACAGAACCACTCACTGGCTCATCATGAAAAATCTCGTGATCAAAAATATAGTAAAATATTTTCATCGAATATGTTAAACCCTTAACCGGCTATTTCACCCCTAATTCACACTTAACGGGCAATTTCAACCCTTTACTGGCTGTTTCAATTTTATTGGCATTCTCAACAGCATGACAAAAAAACCCTTGAACAAAATGAAACAAAACATGCTGACATTCATTCTCATCTCGTTTTCGTGCTATCAGTTCTGCAGGCATTCTCATCTTCACCTTCGTTGACACCGGACGACGACGTCTTCAAGCACCTAGCTCACGTCTATGCCAGCAACCACGGGTCAATGTACAAGGGCATAGCCTGCAAGAACGGTTCACCGGGCTTCACTGACGGCATCACCAACGGTGCGGAATGGTATCCGTTGACCGGAGGGATGCAAGATTACAACTACGTTTGGCACGGTTGCATGGAGATAACGATGGAGATATCCTGTTGCAAGTATCCACCGGCCAATGAAATCCAACGCTTTTGGAGTGAAAATAGGAAGGTAGGTCAAAAAGGCTTTGATCTTATCATGAAATTCCTTCCATGAAGCTATGTCCAAATGGTTCTGCTAGGGGGCATGCATAGCTTTAGCCTTTTCTTGGAATTTTACCTGCCAAATCTTCTTGCCAATTGGTTGAGGATAGGTTCTGAGGAAGAGTTCCGCCAAACCAAGATTGAAATTTTACAAATTGGAAATTGCATCAAGTTTCCTCTTATTCGGGGGAAATTCAGGCGGGATGCACGGCCAACCTTATTCAAGTGAGAAAGCTCATATGACATAAGGTTGGCCCTGCACCCCGCCTGAATTTCTCCCGAATAAGAGGAAACTTGATGCAATTTCTAATTTGTAAAATTTCAATCTTGGTTTGGCAGAACTATACATCTGCCTAAGCGCGATATTGATGACCCATTTTCCGGTGAGCTCGTGTGGGTTCGGCGGGTTTGGCCACATGTATTTCCGTTGATGCGTTCAAGTATTTTATCTAGCATTAACAGTGACTCCCTGGCTAGAGCAATTTCTGGTAGTGTTGATGTGCGACTGCTTTATGAACTGCCATCTGTGGGGTCTGCAATCCTGTTGGGCCTGCTGATCTGCCGGTGTTTCGATCAAATTATTGCAATAGACAAAGAAAGAAAGCATAAACAATCTTAAAAACCGCATTATAGGTAACCACACGTAAAAGAGAAACAAACGAACGAACTGCAAAACACCGCACAACTTGAATCCAAAACGCTTAGGAAGCCCCAGAGAGTCCTTAAATCGAAACTCGAACATACATGGTGATAGATGCATTTACGCTAAGCAATGCTTAAGGCTGCTAAGAACTTCCTGGGAACTTCCTTGGAAACGGATCAAACTAAGAATGGTAATTGAATAAGGAATCTGTTTCTTAGCAAGGCTTAAGAAATGCTCTAAGCAATGCTTAGCTTAGGAACTGCAATTGAATGAGGTCCCTGGTCACCAGTGACTACATTATAATTTGGGCTGTTCCCGTTGTCTATGTTGGCATTCACATCACTGAGGGTTAGCTCATGTAGCGAAAAATTAACATCTGAGAGGAAAAGCTACCAACATAATGCAATTCAAACTCATTTGAAATGGGTTCATTTTACGCTGATGTAGAAAGGTGACTTCGTTTGGTCACTGGTCGAGACATTGAGAACAACTTCTGTCAGCTGATGGGCACAGCCCGAATGAGATCACCTATCAGCTGTTGTCTCTTTCCACTTTTCAGTCCCTGCTGGCCTTCATGGGTGAAGTGCACCGTGGTGTCCGTGGTTTCGTGTCCGACGACAGAAACATTCCAATTGAAGGAGCAACGCTGAAGATCAAGGGACGCAATGTCGGCTTCCAGACAACCAGACTGGGAGAATTTTGGAGGATCTTACTGCCTGGGACGTACTATCTGGAGGTAAAGTACCATTCAATTCTCTATCCAGTGAAACTTGTGCCCGTTGTGTGCCAATCTTGCGATGGGTCAATTCAAATATTCTGCGCTTTAAATCCGAGAGGGCAATGTTTCAGGACACGTTTGAACGAAAGACGTATTCAACTGTGACGAAGCATTTCTGAAGTAACTCATAGCTAAATCCATTGGTAATCTTCCCTTCCAAATTGGGCCACATTGGGCGGGGAGATCATTAACGGGGTAACGCTAACTCCAGAGGTAATGTCAATGCGAGGCAAATTTTTCCCATCTTATCCAGTGATAAAAATTTGCCCCGCATTTGCTTTACCCCTGGAGTTAGCGTTGCCCGTTGGTGATCTCTCAGCTGATTGTCATATTATCATCCAGATACATAACTCCATATCCAAGATTTTTTTTTCTTTCAAGAAAATGCCTCCGGAAGCCAGGAAGTGCAGGCGAAAATGTTCTTTTTTGGTTTTCTCATGAGAATACTTTCTTGTTGCTTTCCACAGATATTCGCGGAAAAGTACCAGCCAGCCGAAGTGAAGTTCAGCGTCTCAGAGTTGGAGCCAACCCACCTGAACATCACCCTCAGGAGAAGCCCGGTAAGTCTCGGCCCGTTTCACCAGCTGATAGCGGACGACATTCACGAGGAGGTGATTGGAGTCGGAGGTGGCGGGAAAAACACGCTTCCCGAAGAGGGCAGCGCCACTAACAACACAACTAACCGCTCTTTTCAATCTACTTCGGTGTCTCCTGCATGCTCTGGTGGCAGTTTTCCGAACTACAACGGCTCATCTGCATGTAACCGGACTTACTATCTCAGTCGCTATGCTGAACTTAACAATTCTAACTCTAGTGGTGGTGGTGGTTGGTTTTGGGGTGTAGATGCTAACAGCACCAATCCTAAGAATAACAGTAGCACTTATAATAAGAGGAATCTGAGATGGCCTTATGACCCAAATGCCTCGATGGGGTTTTACACTCCGAAAACCGATGTCAAAACCTTTCTTTTGAGCTTGACATCATTCCATCTATTACTAAACAATTATCACCGAATATGATTTTTGTTGTTGGGTAGTGGGTTCCTATCACTTTACAGTTGTTTTAGCTATGTCACAATTCGCAGAAGGTACTTTCCCATAGCGATTGGGATTCGAAGTCGGAACAGGAATGAATGAATACAAAGCGTTCCACGAGTTACTGGATGCATGGAGCACCATCCACCTGTATGGATAACAGTTTAACTCCTACATTTTCGAACTGGTTTATCGTGCGTCACTTTGAACAATACTCTCCGTCATGTCATTGCTTCACTTTTTGACCATTTCCTGGCAAGGGAAACGATGTCTAAACCACACAATCCTGTTCTCGGTGCAAACCCCGCATCAATTTGATTTGCACGTTTCGGAGACGTTGCTCCAATTAAATGGAACTTCGTGGAGGCTGCTGTGCTGAAAAGGCTACTGCACTTGACTGAGCAAATCCTAGACAATTATTCAGCTCAGTTAAAGTCAGAGTGACCAAACCAATCACACACCATTCATCCAGTAACATGTTGAACGTGTCTCTATATTTTCCCATCGCACTTACGAGGGCCATCCCAAAAGTCTTAAGTATTCCTCCTCATTTTCCAGAAATGCAAATAAAATGAAATGAACTCGCTTGGTCATGAAAGGTCCGCCCGTTTACTTCTCAAAGTAGTTGCCACCATGCCTGCGAGCGGTGGGGCAGCGGCATGACAACATCACTTTCACCAGCCTTGGCCAGGGCCTTTTGGCATGCTGTCACAGCATCACTGATTCCATATTCTCACTTGAATCGGCATCCCCTCATAGGCTCTTTCATCTTGGCGAACAGGAAGTAGTCCAGCAATGACACATTATGAGAATTGGAAGAATTCAACAAGGTGTCCCACTCCCACAGGTCCAGAAGCTGAACGACCGCTTTCGTCTTGCGAACCGGTGCATTCTCGTGCAGACGGATGATTCCCTCTTCGAGGGGCCCTGCTCTCTTCTTCCTGAAAGCAGGTCGGAGTTTCTCCTGCAGGACCATCTTGCAGGATTCGCCATTCACAGTGGTGCCCAATGGAACAGGGTGATCCACCAAAATTCACTGCCAGTCGAAAAAAGTGATGTGCATGACCTTCAACTTTCTGACTGTTTTGCATGGTTTCAAGTCCCTAAATTTTCAAGCCTCTCTCTACCACCCTCAAATTCTCCTTTCCACCTTCCAACTGTGCCATATAATGATGAGCATTGGCCTAAAGTCTCCTGCAAAGTTCGGTGACTTTCGGCCAGAGAATGGTTCGGCAGTGTGAAAAATTTGATCACTGCCCAAATCACTTTTTTGACGAAATTTCAACAACTTCTGGCCACCGATGTTGACATAACTGCACAAAATAGAGCACTCTGTCTGCAAAAGTAGTCCAAACTTCATATAAATTGGCAGAATGTACCCCAAGGGACAGTACTATAAAGCATCCAAAAATCATGCAAATTGGTTAACGCGTTCTCATGGTATGCTGTAATACTAAAAACTTTTGGGATGGCCTACGTAAATGTTGATCGATTATGGAGAGGGGTCAAAATGATCTGCAACAATCCAGGTCAAGGAGTGAACTTGTCACAATCCACTCAGAACCCTTTCCTATGGAAGGCAAAGATGCTTTGCTCAACACCAGCTGGAAATTCATCAACCAACACCATTCCAAGGAGATTCCAGATAAGTTGAGTGCAATTACGGTACGGGTGATTAGGTGATGCAGATGCAGAGATCCCACAGCTCCCCAAAATTTGATGATAGCACGGGTGCAGGATCACCTTTTCCAACTGGCAGAAATGGTTTCCAGACAAATTGCCCCTGTCCCAGCAAAGGTTCCAAATTAAGACACTGGACAACCAGTTAACAATAACAACATAATTGCTGCAAAATGACAAGTCATGTCGCCTTGGACAAATTAAAGGGAGCTAAGTGAAAACAGAAAAAAATGAAAAATATTGTTGAACAACAATGGGGTTTAATTGGAAAATCGCAGGAGAAGAAATTAAAGTTTCTTACACTTGGCTCCCTTCATTTTGTCCACGGCGATGTAAGGAACAACAAGCGTCGTCATGTGAAGTGAATTGACAGGAATTTAAAATATCAATCATGAATATGTTGTTATCAAAAACAGCATTTAGATATCTAGATTGTAGACAACCTATTGTAGTTTGCACAATCCATTGTATCAAACATTCACATATCCTGTCTTCCCCACACAACTTTTTACCAGTTTTTAGGGTTTGACAAATTTTAACTTGAAATGAAATGCAGTTACATAACACGGTTGTTACGAAATACTGTAGTGTACAGAAAGTGCCTCTATTCATAGTACATCAATAATTATAGGTCTTGAATTTGGTATTTTACGTGTTGACTGCTCGCGTTGAAAAAAAACTGGACCGCTTAGATCCTTTGGGATCGGAGATGCCATTTCAAGTTTTTATTTCATGGGGCAGATCGACAGGCATCTGGCATCCATGTCAGGGGGTGTGAAGACATTTTCAAAATTTCAGAGTTCAACATTGGGTGTGATATCGACATTCCAGAGACCAAATCTCCTGCCAGGGCGAGCAAAAAGCACAAACCATGGTCCCAGGAGGAGGGATCGAACCTCTGTGGGGATGTTTTGGCAGGTGGCTGTTGCTCCCCCAAATTGACATCCTGTCTGGCTCTTTGGCATGTCACACAAATCTGTGTCCGGTGTCCATTGCGTCTTTGGACTCCCTGACCAATTTTACAGGCCAGTCAAGGCAAGGTCAGGGCCATCATTCGGTTCGGGGTGTGAGGGCCCTGGGGTTCAGGCATGGCATGGGCCCGCCCACAAAAAAAATTTCGAACTGAAATCTCGGAAGCGCATCAGAGCGGTCTGCCAAAAATGAACAAACATCGACGGAATTTAAAAAATTGTGGGCGCCTGCGGGGCGCAGTGTGGCGTTCGCCCCACTACGCCCCATTGATAAGTGGCCCTGAGATCAGTAGAGGTTAGAGCCAAGTTAGACGAAGAAGATGTAACCGCAGAAGAATCTCGCTCGTGATTTCCAAATTCTGATAGCTTTAGAGCAATGACTTTCTAAAATTACTGGAAAGCAGTGGAAGTTCCAGCCCTCCTTGAAGTGGGGATGGCACAGCCCCGCTGGGTTCCAAGGAAGTGGCAGGGCCTCTGGCATGCAGTCTGTGGGCCGTCCCCTAGAAGTAGAATAAATTTGGACTCCAAATTGCAAATCTTCATTTAAAATTTGGCAAACAGGATACTTCTCCCCGGCAGCGTATTTGATTAATCTATACGAATTTGGCACTTTTCCATCTAACTCCATGTAAAACTTCGAACCCACAGAAAGTGAGAAAAAACACTCGGAATAAAGAAAATAGGTTAGGTTGGGTTAGGATATGTTAGGTAGGTCAGGTTAGGATAGGTTAGGCAGGTTAGGTTGGGTTTAGCTCGCTTTTGTTTGCTGTTTTGTAAACGAGAAAAGTCGGGACATTTCCCGATTCGTATAGATTAATAAAATACGCTCCCCGGCAAGGGGTGCCACGTCGGGCCCCCTGCTTTCATTGGGCCCCGGTCGCCCCACCACTGTGTATCCATCCCTTCGAGAAAACCGTCACGTTTTTTATGGTTATTATCCTCTTGGGCATCGTGCTGACATTTTTATTGCTCGGACTTGGCACCAGTGGCATAATTTTTTTTTTTCAAACGTTAGGTACGGCTGCCGCAGTTTCTTGCTGCGAAATGCTACGTTTGACCTGCTTCAAGAAGCTGAAAGCAAAACATTCTAGAAGGAAGGGAGGTTGGGAGGAAATCTTGAGGGTTAATTAACCTACTGTCCTTTCATCAGGCAAGTTTGACGTTTTCTCTCCAGTGCGAGTTAGTTTCTTTTGCGTTCTGGAATCATCACGAACGTTTCCCATCCTCAAACCTGACTCATGACAATGAGAACGTGACTGTGATCATCACAGAAGATCTCAACATGTGATGATCTGTTGATCATCACAGAAGATCTCAACATGTGATGATCTGTTGATCATCACATGTTGAGAATGTGACTGTGTGATCTGATCTTTCCACGCCTTGTTATGTGAATGTGATGATCTGTCCTTGAATGTGAACGAGAAAAACTTGCAAATGAGGGGAAACTGCCAAGCCCCCTGAAAACAATAGCATTGAAAAAGTGGAGCGATTTGCAAGGTTGAAGTTTTTTCTGCACTTAATTAAAGCAACCGTGGGAAAATGCAACAGCACAGCTTCAAGCAGTCGGATATGTGATGTTCTTTTTTATCATACGATGTTCTGGAAGCTGTAAAGATGGTTTTCTCTTTTGTTGTAAATAATTACACTCAACTAATCTAGTCAGAAAATGCCAATTATAATGCCTTGATAGAATCTTCCAATGAATGATATGGTTATTCCTTATTTCCCAAGTGTCAAATTTTATGCAGGGAAAAATCTGTTGAATAGTTTGATGAGTATTTTCTCGGTATTTTTCAAGTGAGGGGAACAGATGTCGCTGTTCAATAATCAGTCATTGACTAACACATTTTGACAGCTTTCAGCAACTGCACTCAAAAAACTGACATATTTTGAAAAGCTTTCAACCAACTTTAAGATTTAAGATAAAACAGACAAATTTTTCAAAGTTTTCACTGCATATTCAAGACACACTGATAGATTTAGCAAAGCTTCAACCAACTGCAGACTCAATATAAAACAACTGACAGCTTTTGCAAAGCTTTCTACCAACTGCAGACTCGATATAAAAATGACTATTTTGAAAATCAACTTCAGATTCAAGATAAAACTGACATTTTGCAAAGTTTTTACTGCAGGTTCAAGGTAAACTGTCACACTTTGCAAAGCTTTCTACCAACTGCAGATTCAAGATGAACTGCACATTTTGCAAAGCTTTCAACTAACTGCAGATTCGATATTTTGAAACACTTTCTTCAACCAACTTCAGATAACATAAAACAGACACATTTGCAAAGTTTTAACTGCACGTTCAAGATAAACTGACATTTTGAAAAGCTTTCTTCAACCAACTTCAGATTCAAGATAAAACTGACATATTTTGCACAGCTTTCAATCAACTTCAGATACAAGATAAAACTGCCACATTTCGCAAAGTTTTCACTGTAGATTCAAGATTAGATAAACTGACGTTTTGCAAAACATTCAACCAACTGCAGTCTGCAGAATCAATATAAAACTGAAATATTTTGCAAAGCTTTCAACCAACTTCATATCTCTATATACAGAGAAATCAAGATAAAAGAGAATTCAAGATAAAACTAGCAGATTTTGCAAAGTTTTCACTGCAGATTCACGATAAGCTGACACGTTTTTGCAGAGCTTTTAACCAACTGCATATTCAATAAAAACTTGGCACATTTTGCAAAGCTTTCAATCAACTTCAGATTGAAGATAAAAGTTGTACATTTTGCAAAAGTTTTCCACTGCAGATTCAGGACACTGACACATTTTGGAAAGCCTTCAACCAACTGCAGATTTAAGATGAACAAACACATTTTGCAAAGCTTTCTATCAACTGCAGATTCAAGATTTTCTGACATATTTTGCAAAGCCTTCAACCAATTGCAAATTCAAGGCCAACTTTCATCATCATTTGCCATTTTGAGGCCAGGCAGTGGCTCAGCAGGAAATGTCACATTTTCTACAATGTTAAACATTGTCAAACGATAAGGCAAAACACAGGCAGCTCTCTCTATTTTTTCGGCATGTAGTCGGGCACAAAATCTTGTCGGACATGAAAACCGCTCTCAGGTTGAAACCTGAAATAGAGAGGACATGTCATGTTTATCTGGAAGAGTGACATGATTGGAAACAACTCATCAAGTGAAATTAACTGAAAGCGTGGGCAGACAGCAGTGAGTGGAGCAGTCAAGCGAATAAAGTCAAAAGTTGCTAATATTTGGCATCTTGCTATTAGGAAAGCGGATATTTTGACAATAAAACACAAGTGGGATGTCACAGAACACAGAATGTTGGCAACATTAGAACCCTGCTAAGACAAAAAAAAACGAGAGAAACCTCGCCAACACTGATGCTGATGGGCCAGGACATCTGGATGTTGGAAAACACCATCTATGGGATGAGCCACGTTGAGGTTAGGTAATTTCGGTGCACAACATTACACAGAATGGGTTTACTCTGCTTCCTGATTTGGGAAGGTGAACCGGCAGTTCAAATGTTCGGCTTGTATGATTCGGTAGCACTATCCCAATCGATCCTGCTTTTGCTAACTTGCCGACAAATGGGCCAGGTTTAAGATCGAAAAAAGCAATGCACAAATTAACAAACACTTGGTTATGAACATGTTTTGTCCAAGCTGGTGTTTCAGATGCTTTTTCAAGCTTGTATGTTTCAACGTTACTACATGTTCAGCTTCTTTGCTTTTGGGATTCCAAATTTTTGCTTGCTTCGCACATTTGCAGTGGGTTTGAAATATTTTCCAGCTTATTGCCAGGAAATACAATTGCTGTGACACAAAGAATTCAATTCACAGGTGCTTCTAACTGTGCAGCCTTGGCATGATGCCTTGAATATCAAAGCGGACAGGGTCGGAAAATGTCGAGATGCACAATGGAAACACAATATGATTGCGCTTTTTGTGATGAGATGCTGATCTAACAATGATGCCATGCCTCTAAAACCAGCATTGCAGGTTGGGGCAGGGGCTTTGTGGACACAGGCTGCGTAGCCCGGCCCGGGTGAGATCACACCCCAGCACCATGGGTCACTTCAGGGCTGTGTGTCAGCAATCCGATTTTTATATGCTTCATTGGGAGTACGGACTGGCAAAATCACATTGGGAGAATGAAAAAATGGCAAAAATAATTTTGTGATGGAAAATCTCAATTTGGCTTGGCGAGACAAGAGACGTTGGCTACCGGAGCAGAGAAAACCGTTTCCTTTGACACCACGAAAAGGCAAATGCCTGCTTTTAAAATTGGGCAAAAGAGTCTGATCCAATGGGATTCTTGACATCACCAGCTTCTTGGAGTCAAACCCAAATAATTTTGAATTTGATACAGGTTAACCAAGCTGGCGGTCATCCAAGCCACCAACCACCAAACCATCGACCACATCCACATCCAAGACCGCAGAATCGACCAATTCCACAACCGCAACCGCAGGGTCGACCGTATCCGCGTCCACGGCCGCAAACCCGACCACACCCATTTGGCCAGCCGCAGCAAGGAGCGTACGATGCAGCCGATTCACCAGACGAACCCCAGTCACAATCATCTTCCTTCCTATTCTATCGTAACTTGTAGTTAGCAGTATAATTCTTCTATTGTTTCATTGCGAGCCGCCTACGTGGTTCGGTGATATCCATCGAGAGCTAGGTCTGTCGGTGGCTTCAAGGAATGTTGGTGATAAGTCTCCTTCCTCTCTCTTCATGATACTATCCTGTTAGTAATTCTTTATTTTCTCATTTTTAGATGATTGATGTTCCTAAGTTGGTGCATGTTCACAGATGGCAAGTGTTTGATTTTTCTGTCGAGGGAAGTGGCCCATACCCAAAAGTTGTATTTCACGCAATCAATTTGTTTGCGAACAACAAGCCAACCACACCGGTTATTTCCAGATGCACGCCATCAAGGGGCGGCGGGCCCGATGGCTAGGTGGCTATAATGCTAAACTGGCAGCGAAAAATTGGGCAGGGATTCCATACACACTGGCCAAATTTAATTAATGATCCATTTTCAAAAAGTTAACCAGCTAGTCCAAAAATGCATTTCCGTAAAAAAAGAAGTTATAATTTGGAAAGATTTCGTCTGATGAACTTATTGTTTTGGGTGAACAGTCGTGTTTTTTTAACTTCGGTGTCTTCCGGTGAGGAGTATGAGCCGAGAGAGCATGGCTACAGCTAAGAAAAAGGAGAAAGGTCAAATGAACTAAAGTTGCACCGACATAACATGGCTAAACATTCACAATCTGTAAGCAGGTTGCAGGAAAAGATATCCCACCGAATTATCCCTTGCTTGCACTTTTCGACGTGACAATTAGCGCAGTCTGCCCAATAAAGTTGTTAATTCCTGTCGAATGGTAGAGAAAAAGAACAATGGGACTGTCAATGCTGTTAGTTTAGTTTCCTTATCTTTTTTCTCCTGCACCATGTTAAGTTGACCTGACTTTAGTTATCTTAACTTAGTTTGACTTTAGTAACATTGTCAATGTAACTCAGGTTCCTATTTGTCCGTCTTTCCTCTGTTTACTTGCTGCAGTTCAAAAAAGCTCATCTTTCAGCCACATTCTAGACAACCGCAAAATTCTTCCGCCAATTTTTCACCACCGTTTTGGGTTTTGCATTGGTTTGGCTTTTTGAGTCTTTTGAATGTCTGAAAATTGTCTTTAAAGGTGTCTAATTTCATTTTAGTAGTTTGACTTGTGTGATATTTTTTTGTGGTTTCACTCATGTGATCTTTTTAGTACTTTAGTTTTTATTCACTTGTGTGATTTTAGTGGTCCGAGTGTGATCTTTTGTGGTTTCAATGTGATCTTTTCAGTGCTTTCACTCGTGTAATCTTTTTAGTACTTTCACTTGTGTTATTAGTGGTCTGACGTGTGATCTTTTTTGGTAGTTTTGACTTGTGTAATCTGGAGAGTGCACTTGTGGGCATGGTATCTGTTCTTTCCAAGTAAATGTAGGATCATGATGAGTTTGGCTCGTGGTGCTGGTAACCTCCGGTACAAATACGAGAAAAACACCCATTCGACCGAGGGAAGGGTACGGGGATTTTGACTGGTTGGAAGTCGGGGGAAATTACAAATTTTCCTTGATTTTCGATGACATGCCACACAATTTTTTTCGACTGATTCTGCAACCACAATTTCAAACCTGAACTTCCCCGGGGTGAAGATCCCTCCAATGGAATTAGATTTTGACATCTCAGCAGCCACTGTAAGGATGCTGTCGAAGACATATTATGTCGTAATTGATTCATGAGTTGTTTTTTCCGTTGTATTTGCGGTGAAGATTATCTACGTCACCATTCAGCACTGTCCAGCGACTGGAATGTTTCCGCAGGTACCAATCGTCCTTATGGGTACATATTCATCAGAATTCCCGACAGTCAGATCAGATGTTTCGCAATACATGCAGAACTTGAACCTTTATCTAAACGACGCTCAACACGGCCATTTTTTGGTAGTCCGCTACTGCCATTCCCAGATTGTAACAGGCATTTACACATTGCACTTATTCGCTACGTAGTTACACTTTGGCTCCAAAAATGATGCAAAACCCTTCAGCGCAGTTATGCCTTAGCCCAAAAATGATGCAAAAACTTTCAGCGCAGTTACACCTGGCCCAAAAACTTTCATTCCTGTCCTGCATAATTTTTATTTAAAACGATGTGTATCAAAAAACAAGCAAAAAACCCATCGACGCATTTTCGGCAACCCAGCGAACAATGGTGAAAAAAAGACCAAGTAAGTCAAATTAGGAGATGTATAGTGGCGGCGGAAAAAGATTACTCATACATGTGTTTTTCCCATTTAACTGTTGCCTCCGAAACTTTTTTTCTTTCTTTTTACTCTTATGCATTTGGTAGAAATTAAAGCGCCAAATTGCAGCGGAGCTTTCTGGAGGTGTCAGATTTTGACATTAGTGATGAAAGAGGATCTTTTATTTCTACAGCATGGAGTTTTTGCTAAAATCTCAATAATGGAAATTTTTCACATGTATGGGTAATCTTTTTCCGCCGCCAGTATACTTTGTACCGGATGACATCCTCAGCCTTTAATTGGTGAAGTTAACCCACGACTCAAAAGGTCGACAAAATGCAGCAAAGAATTCCCCTTCCGATAAGTTGAATGCAAATGGGACCACCATCATATTGATGCTAACAATCTTTTCTGATGAATCGTCTTTTCAGAAAAAGCACAATCACAAGCACAGCGAACTAATCGCCGAACCGTCGATGCTCCACCAGCAGCATGCACCAACACCCGGATTCGGAAACATCCTCAGCTCCATTGGCACCGGACTGAACCGATTTGTCAGCAACATCATGGGAGGTTAAATAATGCCGGTGGTAAATACCTCGGAGAAAAGGGTGGTGGTGATTTGTGCAGGGTGTGCCTTAACTTAACGAAGGGATATCTCCCTTTTACGAACTGCGTGATGATGTATCACATTTCGAAGTATCCAGCATGGCAACATGCTCTTTGACATTTTAGTGTGTCTTTCGAAAAAGGGTGTACATTTTATCTTTTCACTCTCGAATGCAGCAGCAAACACATTTGAGAGTATATGCACTCCTAACCAAAAGTCTTTGTACATGGGAGTTAATTGTTAACACAGGCGTCATTTAGATTCAATAGCAACATATGCCGCAAAACATCATGACACTCGTGAAAGGTGTGAATCTGTATCAAGCCCTGTTGAATTTGCATGGCTCCCACATTATCCAGTCGTCTGGAATTTCTCCTGTGTATTTGGACTTTTCGCGATGCTGTATAACGTCTTAGCCGGCAGCATTTTTGCAAAGGGGTGTTCCTGCATATCCCTATCAAAGCACAGGACAGCTTAAACGGCTGCCACACAAATGAGGCCGGCTGCCACACAAATGAGGCCGGCTGCCACAAAAATGAGGCCGGCTGCCACAAAAATGAGGCCGGCTGCCACACAAATGAGGCAAGGACAAAGCCTTGCCTGAAAAGATAAAATGAACGCCCCTACTCATTTATTGTCCATTTCAATGTATCCAGCATGTTTACCATGCGATATTGAATGTCTTTTTTGTTCAAGTTTTTTTCTTTTCTTTTTGTATTTTGATGAATCGAAAGGTGCATTCCGTTTAAGCTAGTGCAAATTTCGCTTTTGAAGAACTGTCTTGTATTAATTTATTTGTAAATAGGGTGCCATTTTGGAAGAGAAATTGGTCGGAGGTGCGAGCTCTGGTCTGGTTTATGGCCAAACGGAAGCGTGAAAAGAGTCGGAGATCCTGACGGGGTGTGCATTGTTTTTTGAAAACCAAAATTTCACAGCTTTCTAAAACATTTTCCCTCACCAAACCGCCAAAAAAGCACCTTTTGTTTCATGGGAGAATTGAAATATTGTTTGCATTTTCAAGTCCGTACTTGCAGCCAAGTTCAAGTTTTCCTTGCCACAGCAATCACAATCATTTCTCAGTACGGAACCAAAAAAGAGCCCTATTTTGAAGAGAAAAGCCTCAAACTCACCCAGCGAGAGGTAAACCTAAAACAATCCTCCTAGTTGGTTTTATTCTTCCTGTTGAAAAAGTGTAGATTTCCAAAGATAGGAAATTGAACAAATTCCCATGTCACCAACAGAATTAGATCCATTGAGAAATTCCTTCGATTTTCCCAACTACTTGAAAATTCCCCGATAACTCCCAGACTTTTTTTGCTAAACTTCTTGGCAATTGCAGGTTTTTCAGGTTCATTGAGTCCCTCACAAAGGGTGGATAAGGATGCTGACCATAAATTTAGGGGTGCCTAAGGGCCAAGAACCACAAGGGGGTAGGTGAAATATGCCAAACTAAGATTTTTGTACATTTGCCAAATTTGTCCATAGGATCTGATAACTGATGCACACTTTTTGCTGACTTCCAACACTTTTTAATAGGTGGCTAAAGTTTTCTCGGAAATGTTCGCAGACAAGACACCATTTTTGCAAGTGTTGGACTAACTGCCTGGTGGCAGGCAGGGAGGAAAACCCGTAACCCCCCCCCCCCCCCCCCCAAAAAAAAACGCACTTGATTCGTCCGCGCATGTGAGCGATGCCCACTGACGATCTGGAACCACAAACAATTTGAGACATGCAAAGGATGTTAACTTTTTCACAAATAGTGTCACATTAATTGCAACCGCATTGTCATTTTTATGAAATTAAAAACATTCTACAGAAATACTGATGCGTTTCTTTTTACTTTATTTGCATGATAGAAACACATGAGATCATTTTATACGATAAATTAGACTGAAGCAATTATTGGTTCATGTCCTGGGGACATCTGCTACTGTGTTTTGAATCTGCTTTTGCTAGCAGAAAATGACTTAGGCCTCCGTTCCTCTCAGTAACGGGAAAAGTGGCAAAACACGTGCTGATCGCAAAATTTCTTGCACCTCCAGGGCAGTTATGGCAAAAATTTGTCCAAACCATCGTCGTCTGCGGATAGAATTCTAAAATTGGCCAGCCCATACACCCAACGTAAAAGCATTGGAAAAATTACTTTGCGGACCACACTGTGTCTGACAATGTTTCTTGTAGACCATGTAGAATATTTCCACCACCAGACCACTGCAGTCTGTGGCACTCTGCATGCCAGACATCCTGCCAGAGGGCTCTGCCCTTGGAACTTGGTGGGGGTGCGGCCCTAGACTGCCCATCACGATATTTTCGAATCTTACCCCTCCCCAGAAATCGCCCAATATTCAAGTGAGAGCTCCTGCCAGTCTTTGACGAAATTCAAGGTGCAATTTTTCGATGTTCCTGAGCCTGCACTTTCAGCAATTAATAACATTTTTGGTCCACTGTTCACATCCCAGGACCACTCTCCTGCGGCACTCACGTGTCCCAAGAAAGGGCACGAGCAAAAATTGCAAAGGACTTTGATTTCAATGAGGGCACTTCCTCCATCAAGCAGGGCATGAAATTGCTAGTGGTTTCGTGCTTCCACAGAGCAAAAAGCACTCTCACAGAGCTCCTTCTGGGAGCTCTATAGGAGTGTTTTTCGTAGATTCTGGGAGCTCCCAGAAGGAGCTCTATGGGAGTGTTTTTCGTAGATTCCGGCTGTGGGAACGCTAAGGATTCTCACACGGACACTCACGGCGGGGCAGGAACGAGCGTTCCTGGAGCTCCTACACACTTTCCGAATTGTGACAATGACGCTGCAGAGTCCCTTCGTGCGAAACGTGACCCTAAAAGTCAGAATTGGACAACAGTAAAATTCCTTGACGAGATAAAGTAAACCGGAACCACCCACTTTCAAGTCTGAAACAAATAAAAATTTCAGTTCAACAGGGGTGGCAGCAAACCGTAAGTGTTTTCGTAAATCAGGTAAGCCTGTGTAGACTTCAAAGATGCTCAATAATCATACATGCTGAAGTGATCACATGCAATAAATCGCGAGCCTTATCCACAAGAGCGTAGGACCGAGTTTCCGTCGTTAAAAGCCACAGACAGTCGAGGTTTCCGAATGATCAACTGTCGGGAGCTTGAGCAGCAACAGCCTCCCTTGCTTCCTGGAACATGGCCAACAATGATCCGATTTGTATCTTCTCATTGGTTCCGTTGCAAACACGCTGTTCCAACAGGGATAGTTTGTCAAGGAGGTTCACCTTCACTTCGAGAGGAAACTCTATCCTGTGGATGTAGTCGTGCACTTCGTAGATGATATCCTGTAGCAAGCGATGACAGATAGAACAAATTCTCATTACCAATTTATCGAGCAAGGATTAAAATTTGATCCCCGATTAAAAATCTCATCCAAGATCACGTGACGTTAAATCCTCAGTTGATCCTGGATCGATTTAAACCAGGAGCATATTTTGCTGGCTGAACGAACAGGGCAGAAGGTGCTCTAAAATCAGCTACACTTCAGAATACATGATCACTTGTGGGCTGGATGAGTTATCATTCTTGGTCTCATTAGAAAAATGAATCAGGTCAGGTTCTCGTTTCGGTAAGGTTAACGTCAGGTTAAGGTCAAATTGCAAACAAAACAATCGAGGAGCAAGAACAACTCGCCAGTCTACATGTGGCCATATTCCAAAATGTTACCATAAAATCAAGGCTGTCGCACTAAATCACCAATTATTACACACATTTACCAAACCGTTAGAAAATATAGACAGAGGTTGCCATGAAAAAATTTAAATTCTTTTTTCTGTGGCAGCTAAAAGATCAACATTTATTTTTCCCGGTGATTTTTCAAAGGAAAACGTAAGGGTGTTTATTTTCTGTCATGAAGCCGCAATGTTTTTCCAGTGGCGAAATGAAGAAACAAGAAAGCACTACGGTTAGTTTCCTGGAGTGGCACGATGAAATTCGTATAACTGATTTTTTTTACTAATGATCATGCGAAAAGTAGCTGCTTTTTTGCAGTGTCATTGCGAAACCATAACAACAAAGAAATTTTTGTATTGGTGGCATTACGAAAACGTAACAGAGTTCTTTCGCTGCTCGTATTGTGTTCGGTTCGCTGTTTTTATCAAAGATGATTTTCCCATGTGGCTGCCTTTTTCCTGATGGCATCAAGAAAGCGCAAGATTATTTCTCTGGCGACATTGAGAGATTGGTGCATTGTTTTCTAATTGACCAACATGCAAATTTTTCAAAATTGGATAGTTTTTAACATTTTGTTTGAAACCTTTATCATCTTAGACCCTTAATTGAAACCACTTTTTAAAATTCCAAATAATACGAGTCCAAAGGTCAAATGAATAGCAATCCTCAACAAGTGGCGAGAATATGGTGGACAGCTGATCATGAGGGTCACAGCGACAGAAAAATTCAAGTGGGGTCATACAGCGAGAAATTAAAATCAAACACTTCAGCTCACAGTTCATAAGCTTGATCACATTCAGTGTGATAGTCTGGATCACTTTTTATGTGATCACACAGACAACATTTAATGTGATCTCAAATCACTGAATAAACGAGCATAAAAGCCATAAAAGCAATCTGGATAAAAGCCAAAAATGTCGCGTACATTAATAGGAAACTTGAACAAGGAGAAAAATGAAGGAAAAGAAGTGCAGAAAACAGAGAGAAGTGGAGAGAAAAGAGAGAGAAGTGCAGAAAAGAGAGTGGCGGAGAGAAAAGTGAGAAAAAGAAGTGTAGAAAACAGAGAGAAGTGCAGAAAACAGAGTAGTGGAGAGAAAAGTGAGAAAAAGAAGTGTAGAAAACAGAGAGAAGTGGAGAGAGAAGTGCAGAAAACAGAGTAGTGGAGAGAAAAGTGAGAAAAAGAAGTGTAGAAAACAGAGAGAAGTGGAGAGAAAAGTGTAGAGAAGAGTAAAGCTGGAGAAGTGTATAAAAATGCGAATTGCAGAGAAAAGAAGTTAAGAATAAAGTTAGAGAAGTGTAGACAAACGACTGACCTGCAGTGCAAGACCTTTCAAAATTTTCAGCTCTTGTATTTTACGATATGCTGTCGTAAGATTCTCATTGAGCAGCCAGTTCATGATATTTTCAACATCACTCTGCAACGGATGGCCAACACAGGTGTAGACATTGTCCTCGTTGACAACTTCAAATCCGAGTGCCGTACTCTGCAGAATGTTCAACACTTTCCTCATGTCACCACGAGAGAGGGTGAGAAGAGCTTTGATGCCATCCTCGGTCACATTGACACTGAAAGTTGATGAGAAATAAATAAAGTCATAATCTTGGGAAGAGACCAACTCCGTTCGAAATGACATAAAAAAAATGCAGTCAAATGACTTAAATCTACCATGATTCTAGGTGGACAGGCCGTATTCCCTCTGAGAAAAAGAATGAACAGTGTGGCATCCAGCTGGGATGCTAATTCAGGCTGGGATGCAGATGGGATGCTGATTCAGGATAGTATTTATCAATCAGAAACTGACTGATTTTATTCATTTCTATGAATGGACACGACCAGTGGCGGATCCAGTGGGGGTGGGGCAGAGGGGCGCATGCCCCCTCACAGAACAATATTTCTTGATTTATGAGGGAGTTTAGGGGAAAACACAATTTTGAACAAGGTCAGGAATTGAAAAAAGGCCAAAATCAGAGAAATCGACTGCTCCCGTAAGATCAACGTGGCCAAAAGTATGTAGGACTAAAAAATTGTGGCAGATTTTTCCATCTACTGGAGGATTTTGTACCGCAGATTCCCCTTTCCGAGGAGACCTGCTTGTTCGAACCCCACTAAGACCTGCTTGATCTTCCTAAGACCCCACACTGGAAACGTGCCTAAGTGCCACCCCAACCGCAGGGCAGGAGGCTGGATCCGCTACTGAATCTGCCGAGAATCATGGCCTTGGCAAGTTTAATTCAAACCATTCGTAGTGCATTAGTGCTTCCAGTGCAAAAATGACATTCACGAATGACTTTCAAAAATGACTGTGAAAGCAAATTGCTGGTGTTAAAACAGCACCGGGGAGCAAGGAAAACAACATAGAAATACAGATGACATGGCACAATCCTGTGAAAAAAATCTTGAACAGTTGGGTCTCCTAGTGAATCGTGAAAGACAAAACCTCATCCAACATGACTTCACAGGTCACTTCGGTGGTGCATTTCTTCAGGCATTTTCAGCAATGACTTCAGGCCATTTACTTGATCACTTACCTGGTTCATTAATAAACAAAAACCTAGTTCATTAATAAACCTAAACCTATAGGACACAAAACTACAGAATTTTTTATGAAAGAAATTCTTCTGGGAAACTTTTTTTGTGGAACAACAAAAAAAAACTGTTGGCACGGGGAGGGAGGCACTCACAGAAAATGTTGACAGTAACACAAAATCCAAATTATCTCAAGGATAACTTTTGAAGGAAGAACAAATTATGTGCTTACTATCTTCTTGAAAAAAAAAATGCAGCCCAATCCAGACCACCATCGAGAGATACTAGACACAAAGTGCATTTTGCATAAAATCTCACCTTTCCGCTTCGACGACATGCTGCAACCTGGGTCGCATCTGAGTTTCCGTCAGTGGACCAAACCTGAATCGAGTGCACCTCGACTGAATGGCGGGAATGACCTTGCTGAGATAGTTACAGATGAGACAGAACCTGACGTTATCCGTGTACTTTTCCATGACTGGAAATGCGAACAAGAAAATAAGATTAGAGATGCAAGCTCATCACAGCGCGTACCTCATCAAATCCCTCGTCGTAGCGGATTTTTTTTTTTTTTTGCAAAAATGCTGGTCTGCGATCTAGTGGAAGGAAGAAGATTGATGCGACAGACCGTTCACGCTCCGGATGGGAAGTTTCAAGGTCTGCAGAGCGCCAGTGCGTGATCGCAGCAGAACACCAAGTTGCAGGTGTCGGATGCCGTAGAGATTACAATAAAGAGCAAATCTCTGGACAAACCTCTCCGCATGCAGACTTGGCACTAAGCCAGACACAACCTCTGGTGCATGAAAAACATGAATGAATACCGAAAATTACGGTTATCAGTCTCCGCCAGTATGCATGGAATTTTTTTACAAGCCGATGTGTGAAGAGCAACCTGAGTGCAGTTCATTCTGGGTTTTGGAACAAATTTATTTGAAATTGACAAAACCGGCACAGTGGTGGCAGAATTAATGTACTCATGCATGCATTTTTCCCATTTAACTGTTGCCTCCAAAACTGTTTTTCTTTCTTTTTACTTTCATGCAGGTTGTAGAAATTAAAGTGCCAGATTGCAAGAAGGCTTTTGACAAGTATCAGATTTTGACCTCGGTTTGCAGAAGAAAAATTCCACATGAAACTGCAAAATTCTGCTCTAAACTCATGGCAATTCTCGAGAACAACATTTACCGATCATCTTCCGACAGTTTAATACGAAAATCAACAACGCTTGAAGGTTCAGCCCACGTATCGGGTGCTTGTTTTGACAACAGATGAGTGACGCATCTGACATGTGGACTCGACACCTGTGAAAATCGTTGAAGGTGCCCGGCAACAGTTATTCTCTTTGTGAGAAAGCCAAGTCAGCCCCCATGACCTGTGGCCACAAGCTTCCCAGTGTTCAGAAAGTTCAAGTATTCCCAATCTTAAGATCTCCACCATGATGGATGCCACTTACTTCTCCGGAGAGCATTCTGGGCATCGTGGGTCATGGCGTCGGCCTCGTCCAGAATGATCAGCTTGAAACCCGATTTGAAAATTGTCTTCGTACTCGCAAAGCTGAGGATCTGTCCACGGACAATTCCGATACCACGGTCGTCTGACGCATTCAATTCCAAAACCTTTGGGAGTGGAGGAAGGATAAGGTAGAAGCTTTAACCATCGACATCTGGTCGAAATTGCTAACGCACGACTGTCAAGCAGATGTCAAATGTCTAAGTATCAGACGAATGTAGAAGCAGATTTTGGATGCCTTCAAATTTTCCTAAAATTGTAACCAGAAAACAAAAATGTAATCTTACCACACTTGATTGTTTCTGATTTCTCTTGTAAGAAGGCACGTTTGAAACTCAATGCATGACCATTCTTACCAACTCACTGCCGCCACCCACCCCATCCCAATATCT
>JASGXE010006607.1:0-22185 GCA_030068105.1 Sinentomon sp. SZTP_YWyxl | reverse complement strand
TCTGTAGCAATCACACTCGTCGATAAGAATGGACCCGTGAACATCCGACTCACCTTGCATCATGTGAGATCTTGAGTGGTAGGATGAAGGGAAGTATTTGGCAGCAATTTGTGGGTCCAAATTATCAGGGTTCAACTGATCCAGATATATACCCTCTCGTCCCCCATCCGGGTCGCTGCTGCCACCGTCAAGTGCATCCTTGTTTTTGCGCATGAAGCTGAACATGTGACGGAGCACAGAACGCTTCCCTGTTTGGAAATGGAAATTATATTCAAAAAATTAGACATGATCTGTGTATAAAAAAGAGGAACCACGCTTGTTACGACAGCAAAAAAATCAGTTTTGACTGGGCCTCAGGGTTTGTTTCGTCTTTCTGGAGTTTCCGATCTTCGTAAGTACCTTATTGAATCATTTTTAAAGAATGCCAGGTAGGTAGGCCTAGCAATCAATATTTCAAACCACAGCGATATCACAGGGCACAGGGTTCCAACAGAATTCCAGCTGTGGAATTCCAGAAGTCTAAGTTGTGGTTTAAAACAGTTGTGTCATCACAAAATCAATGAACGTCGCATTTTAATTTTTTTTCAGAGATTTGTGCCGACAAAAACAATGAATGTTGCATTTCAATTTTATCATGGCAGGGTCCCCCCACCCCTGCTCTTTTCACAGAGCTCCAATGACAGTCTCCATTTACACTTTCACCTGCTCCACTACACCTGCTCCTTTCACAGGGTTTTCCTGTGGCCAGCTTCATTCACTCTTGCACCTGCTCCTGGCACAGGGATCCTGTGGCAGGTTCCCTTCAACTCTGCACCTGCTCGTTTCCGCCTGGATATTTATGGGGCTTTTGTTACAGAATATAAATCTGTTATTTTAGTGTGCAGAAACCATTTAGGTACCTAATGTGTACACAAAAAATTATTTCCATTGTCTAATGCAAACAAACAAATGCAAAACGTTCTCGATAATCAGAATTATTCAACTCGGAAAAATTCCAAGAAAGAAAAACATGGGTAGCAAATTAACAAAATATGCAATGAAACAAGGATGTTTTCTCGCAGCTGTGAGATGATTTCACCATGTTTTCACCCTGTACACCTTCAGTTTCATCTTTCCCTATTCCTTTTATGTTCTATAGTTTCCTTTCGTCCAAAGCAACTGGACTTAAACATGCTTCAGTGCTGGGGTACCTAATGATTAATGTTAGTTAGCAAGCATGACCACTCGTAAAAATGACAGCAAAGAATATTGTAACCAATGAATGAAGGAGCGAAAATTGCAAACAATGAAGGAGCGCCACATGCAACAAAACATGATTTCCCATAAAGACATGTGATCACTCTTACCTGGCGAGTTTGACATTTTTTCCACTCCGCATGGTTTGAATCTGCCTTATATGAGACCATCGCTGACCAGAGCTGATCGGTCAGAAATTGAGTCACAGCATCTGCAGATCCTATCTATTCCAGTAGCACAGGAAAGGAATTTACTTGTATTGGCTGTGCTCATCATTGTACAGGTACCAGTGGTACGGAGGGAGAGGGTATTCACTTGTATTGGCTGTAAATCCCCTCCACCCTCCCTGTGCTACTGATATGCAATGAGGACCTGCAGCCACAACTCAACTTCTGACCAGTCGGCTATGAAGATGGGCCTGACAGTCTCACAGCATCAGCCAGTTTCAATCCGTGTGGTGGAGTGAGATCATCAAACTGGCCGCCAACCAGGCAAGGGTTCAGGGTTGGACATAGGGGGGGTAGGGGGGGGTTACCCCCTCCTGGCCTTCGGCCGAGGTTACCCCTCCCCCCAAGCCTTTTTCCGACGGTACCCTTGGCCGAAGGCCAAGGGTACCGTCGGAAAAAGGCTTGGGAAAAGAGTCCTGGTGTGTGTGCAGGGCACACACCAGGACTTCAATTGGAGCAACATTGTTTCTTTGTACTTTCTGTTTTGATTCCACTGCCGGAAAAAGGCTAGGGGGGGTAACCTCTGCCTTTGGCCGAGGTTACCCCCCTACCCCCCACCCTAGAATGTTGCTGTCAAAGTCCTTCCTGGTGTGTGCCCTGCACACACCAGGAAGGACTTCAATAGCAACATTCTGTTTCTTTTGTACCGACTTCCTTTTTGATTCCCCTGCCGGAAAAAGGCCAGGGGGGTAACCTCGTCCTTTGGCTCAGGTTACCCCCTAACCTTTCTCCAAGGGTACCTTTGGCCAAAGTCCTCGTGTGTCCTGCACACACCAGGAAGGACTTCAATAGCAACATTCTGTTTCTTTTGTACCTACCTACTTCCTTTTTGATTCCCCTGCCGGAAAAAGGCCAGGGGGGGTAACCTCGACCTTCGGCCGATGTTACCCCCTAGCCTTTTTCCGAGGGGACCCTTGGCCGAAGTCCTGGTGTGTGCCCTGCACACCCCAGGACTTCAATAGCTACATTCTGTTTCTTTTGTACTTTCTGTTTTGATTTACAGAAAATGGTACCTAAAATTAAAAAAAACTCATCCAGAAAGTCGTGTCTGACAGTTATTTCCTTGCTCCATCTATTGCGACTGCAAACCCTCCAGGATAAGAGAAAAAGGTCCTGAAATGTCGTAAAATGGCATCTGAGGACCCCTAATTTTTCAAAAAAGCTGCAGCTTTTGGGGGACGCTGTCCCCCAAACCCCCTGCCGGGGGCGCTGCCCCTGGACCCCCGCTGGGGGGCACAGCCCCCCATACCCCCCATGCTGGGGGGCTGCCGCCCCCCAGACCCCCTGCACTTTCAGTGCCCTACCCCCCCCCCGTCGTAGACCTCTTTACCCCCCTCTAAGGTACCCTACCTTGCCCATCCCTGTAGGGTGATCTCAAAGTCAAACAACTGTCGAAGATTCCAGCCTTCATTCCATTGTCCTCTTCCCATAAAGAGTTGATAAAATTTAGGTAGGTCCTGTACTTTTGACAAATGGGCCCCCATAAGCTTTTACCACACTATTTCTTGCAGCTACGGGAAATTACCACAAAAAACAAAAGAAAAGATGGAGTGTGTTTTTTCAGTGACCTTGTTCGCTTCGATTCCCTTCTTCATCGTCGCTGGAAACAATGTCAGCCTCTCGTCGATTGTGCACGTGACGCAGGTGGTGATTGTTGGCAAGTGTCAGCTTTCCACCAGTACCACCTGCACCCATGTTGTTGTTGGCCATGGCGTTCGACATCGGTGAGGATTTATAAGAAGAGCTCGGCAGCTCGCCCCATTTCCATGCCTGGGTGGGGTCCTCCAACTTATTCCCCCAAATGTCAAAGAGGCTGTCAGTCTGAATCGCAATTGACCTGTTGGCTCTTTCATATTCAGTGTCGGACATAGCAATAGAAGGTGATCTCGAACCATTATAGCTGCGAAAAAGAGGATAAACGGAATTTCACAAAAGGACGAAGGACCACACGAGAGCACATTCAACAAATTGCTTTTGGACCCACCATCGGTTGTTCCTTAGCACCATCAACTCCTAAGCACAACACATCACCAAAAAGCAGTAATTGTTTTTCTGCTATTCCTAGAGACTTTTGCATCATACAGATCAAGAACAACAGAAGATACTCTCCTCACATACAAGGATTTTTCAGTTCAGAGAGGCAGACTTAACAGTAAATGCATGTGTGTCGCTAGGCAATCACAGTGTGTTTGGATGTTATGGCGACATACAAGCCAAGTGTCACTGAGGTCAGATAAAAGCCAAGTGTAACTAAAGGCCAGATTCAAGTCAAGTTGCCAAATGTCACTTAGGTCCGATTCAAGCCACTGTCACTGAGATCAGATTCAAGCCAAGTGTCATTGAGCTCAGATTCAAGCCAAGTGTCCCAAAGGTCAGATTCAAGCCAAGTGTCAGATAGGTCAGATTCAAGCCTGTGTCACTGAAGTCAGATTCAAGCCATTCACAAAGATCAGACTTGTTCCATTTTAGCAATTTTTTACATGGAAACAATACATTATCGAGTATTGATTGCAGGTCTCAAAGTATTGATTGCATGTCTCGCAACACAGCTCCCATCGATACCTACCCTGACAGGTTTGTACCTCATGGGTTTTATACATGTACCTACAAGGCTGATGCGTACAAAATCCCAGCGAACAATACATGCTGTTTTGTCTGTTTACCAACCCATGATGTTTACTCTCCCTCTTGAAACCCAAACAACAGCTTGTCTTCCATCTTGGAAGCTGCTGGTCCAAGTTCCACTGCTATGAGCACCATTAACCATCAGCAGATGGAGTAAATTCGTCATCTTTTTAGATCCTGAAAAGGTTTTTATAACAATTCCGATAGGACTGCGGAAAAAGTGCATCAATTTCATCCAATGCCTAATGTCCACAAAGTCAATAACTACCTAAAACAGACATGAACAAAAGAAATCAAAAAGAACTTGCCTCCCGACAGGTGAATTATCAGCATCGCTGACACATTTCCCTGGTACCGATGCTCTACTTTGAGCCTTCCAATCACTGGGAAAACTAGATTCCCAGTTCCTAAGATGTCCACCACCAGTACCTCCCGGCTGGGCATTAACATCCTTCCCGTCGACAGCATTGGCTTTCAAAATGCTGTTGCCGCAGTCGTCCATTTCGAAAATGCTATCGTTCTGCTCATCTCTGTAGCCGTTCTCATTTTCAGAGGCTCCTGATACCACACAAATGCCACCATTTTTGTCGAAAAGCTGCAAAAACATGAGCAATTACGCACCTATGACCAAATTAATGTGACCCAGCACCGCACAAAAAAATAATTTTTAAATCGCAAAAATAGGCTTCCAAGTGCCAGCTTGTCGGAATGTTTCTGGTAACATGTTGATCGCTGATATTGGAAATTTTAAGCAAAAAATCACATTCTGCGTTTTAGTACAAGGTACATCCAAAACATTTGAACTTTGAAGCCATGTATTTTAGTCCTTTATTTGACCAAAATCCATCAATAAATAACTTCACAGTGGAATTTCAAAGCTCTCGAGTAATTTTTTTATTTAACCTGGCGTAATGGCAAACCTGCACCTGCGCACTCTTACTTGAATCTAACATGTGTAGAGTTCGACTTGAAGCCATTGCCAACTTCGATAGCTCAATGGCTTTTGGCTTCTGTTCACAAGTTCGTTTTGAGAGACATTTTGCTCTGCTTTTCATTTCTTTTTCTTTTCTAAAATCCCAAACACTTTTCTTTTTTCTTTTTTGACATCCCAAACACGATGAGAAAATTTTAGTTTTTTTTCACTAAACTAGATCGGTAGCCTACTTCTTTTCTCATGGTCTTCGTCAAATTTCACGGAGTCAATCTGTCACTGCACATGTGATAAAAACATCAATATTGGATGAAGCGAAGGACGAAGAATAGGAATTTCAAGGCAGCCAGAAAATCACAAGTTTCAAAGCCAAGAAGCTTCCTCACCTCCTTCTTGCTCTTTCTCCTGAGCAGACTTCTTTTCCTCCGTTTTTGCTTCTTCTGACCCTGGCCATTGCACTCATCATCCTCACAGCTTCTCATATCGGCCAAATGCTCATCATATCCACCATTCTGGTCCACTCTGTAACTGCGAGTCGGCATAGGAGATGGTGGACTGCTACTAAGGTAGTCGAGTCTTGTCTCCAGCAAAGAAGCATTGCAATTAGTGCAGTCCTCTCGGTGCATCACGTTATCGTAATCAGCTGGAATAAAAATGGAAAATGGAAACATGCATCTTCGTTAGGTAGGTACGTAGGCAACTTTTATGTTTCTTGGAGGACCGCCTGGGTGTGCTGCTAGATGTTTTAGTGATTTAGTTTTTGTTCTCGTTCTCGGAAATGTGCAAAAGGTACCTAGCCTATGACATGAGTTGCATGGGGCTTGGACAGGGCATGATTTGGAGAGGGTAGGGCCAGGGAGGGTGGGATGTATTATCCCCAGTTGAAAAACAGTTCATGCAAAAATATACTTGCAGGCAAATATTTGAACACATAAATCCAGGTAGGTATTTATCCTCCCACATCCCCTAGTTGAGGTTACCCCCGAGGCTATTTCCCACAAACTGTGCACTGGGCTGGACCAAGTTGGCCCCCATCGGCTGTTCCCACCACTGTCAAGGCTGTGACGGGACTATTTATTGGGTTCCAGTGGCATGCTCATGCATACTTCCAAAGAAGTATTAGTGTACCTTCCTGTCTGAGATCTGGATGTCATGCACACAATTATTATGCAACACCAACCAATGCTTGTTCATGCACTGCTCGATAAGTTGTTCGATTCGTCCACCATCTGGCATACCTCTTGCTTAGCCAATATCACACATTTTCAGTGGTATCAGCCTCAGTCATCAAGCGGCAACCTGCCTTTGAGAATGCCCCACACACACGTTGCTGCACCAAGATGGAAATTCTCATTGCAAAAAAAAACAAAAAAAAAACTTTGCAGCCAAGACAATAATTAGACCAACATTTTGGAATCCGGTTGTATGCCTTCCCGCTTGGTAAGACGAGATCATCGATCAATGACGAATGAATTGGTGAGCATGCTAAATGTGCCGGACAGTTATTTTCAGGACTCTCCAACTCCTCGATGAAATATGCCTCACCGGAGTCACCTAATTTCATGAAAATATCCACAGGTTCACCATTGATTTCAATATCAACCTGCAAAACAGAAGTGAGGATGAAATGAAAGGAAATAGAAAAATCAACATCAAATATTGTTGGAACCGTAAAGTCTGCAACAACAGGCCTCATGTAAATGCCCAATAGTGAATAGGTATTCTATGAAGAAAAGTTGTCCCATGTCCTCATCCAACTTCCTATTGACTTGCGTGGACGAACCTACATGCTTGCGTGCTTAGCTCACAGGACCTACGCAAGCCTATGCCAGCGGCTCAAAGAACCATAGCGTGGGTTGCTTTTCAAGAACCAAGAACAGATTTTCTGCATCACTTGAGAGTGAGAAGGAACTCAACCACTTGCTGAGTGCTGAGGGCCTGCAACTCTCAAGTTCTATTCCAGTCAAAAACTGCCGTACCTAAGTCAGCCAGACAGAGAACAAAATACGGTATGGAAGATAACATAGGTAGGCAGGTACCTAACAAGTGGGAAGGCCAAAATAATATTACAAGTGAATCAGCTCTCTTCAAAAAATACAGGTTCGTGACCATGACCTGATCAAGATCACGCCAGCCCCAATTGGATACGCTCAAAATCTTCCAGGAAAGCAGCCCATACGCTGAAAAATAAGCATCTGTCACCTGTTCAGTTGAATTTTTCCTCACCCTGCATTATCATGCAAAAAATTGAAATTTATCATCCGGCCTGGTCAGCAATGCAAAAAAGGCCAAAAATATCTCATTTAAAAAGGCATTCAAAACTTGTTTCGATAGTTAATAACTCTTTTCAATCTGCTTTTGGTTTTGCTTCCAATAAGATTCAACAGCGAGTGGTGAAATAACATGCTATGGCAACAGGGATACCAAGCCTTCTACAGATTTTCCCACAGGTAACAAGAGTTGAGTTCAGATGACACAGGGAGGTAGGTACCTACTGCGTAAAAATGATTTAATTTGGCCAAAATTGCTGAGACTTACGATTTTTTCACGAGACCGAAGGACACCCATTTTTCCAAATCTGACATGAAACGGTGAGCAGAAGAACGACCCATCCTCATCGTTCAACAACGACAACATCAATAGCACCATTTAATGTTGCAGGGTTTAGTTCATTGTAGAATTTTGAAATATAACGGCCCAAGTCAGCAATGTAGGATATAGTTCCTTGCATATCGGATTCTACCTGATGGTCACCTTGCCAAAGTCCGAACAGCTGATCAAGAAGCCAGTTTTACTAAAATTTGTTTGCACCTAGTTGTGGTTTGGTTTTTCAACCGATGAACCTATTTAGTTCCTGAAAATGGAAAAATTCGAAAGAAGGCAGGTTCCTGTCAAAGAATGTCAAAGGACAAGAAGACCCCCAGAACAAAGGATGTGTTGGTCAATTCCTGGGAATTTACTTTGTGGGAATATTTCCAAGAATAATCCTATTTTGGGAATTTTGGGAAAAGTGAAAATTCCTGGGATTAGGTATTGGGAATATTTGTAGGCTTTCATGCCATTAAGGCAATCATGGCATCAATGGAGAACAGCAAGGTTCTCAGAAGACACCAAAGTTCATCGTATGCCTGGGAAAGGGAAGGGATGGAATTGAAGGACATGTGACTGTCGGCTGAATTTTCCATAAGGAGGAAGGGCAAAGGATGGAGGGGAAAGGAGTTCAGAAAACATATAATCGGAATGTGGACGGGGCCTAGTCATAAAGCATTCAATAAAATAAATTGCCTGTTGGCAATCTGTCTGCATCGACTGACTTGTATTCCTCCACCTTGTTTGGAAACTGACGAACACTCCTTTTGAGCAATGTCCATTTTTGTTACGTCTTGACGTGGTGCCTGGTGCACTGATCTGTTGTTCATTCGCGTGGGTTCATTGGTTTGGATTTTACTTTTTGACTCTGGACTTTTGTCCATCGAACTCATCGGCGGTGGGACTCCATCCCGTTTTAAAAAAATAAAAAAGGAGAGATCAAGGAATACCACACCTACCAAGGCTCTCCTTGGATCTTTTCTTGCCAATGCTCGAACAGTCGAACACTTCTTCGAAATTCTCCCAAGATCTTTCAACTGTGAAACATTGTTTCTTTGAGGTGGATGGGGGGGAGAATTTCTTCTCGTTTTTGGTGAGGCATTGTTCCTCTGGAGGAGAGGAGGAGGGCTCTCTATAAAGTCCTGAGGTCTTGGATCCTCAGAGGGAGAGAGAGTCAGTGAGAAGTACATGTTGATCCCTTTCTTTTTTTTTTTTTTTAAATTAGGTAAAAAAAAATGAAAAAAACTGCTCATCTTCTGCAGGTGCAGTATCATCAGGGTTCCACTGAAGCGAATGTCGGGAACTGAAGCACAGATCAAAAACTTGAGTTACTTGAAAAAAACATCGTTAAATTGGAAAACGGTGAGGAGAGGGTTGAATGAGTAGGTACCGGTAACCTAACTGGGTTCATCAGATGGAACAGATACACTCTCACCATTTAGGTACCAAAAGTTGAAAATGTTATTATCAACTGACTCCAAGTTTTTGATCTGTGCTTCAGTTCCTGACATCTGCTTCAGCAGACTAGGGGTGTGCAGAATCGGAATCAGAATCGAGTTCACATTTCAGGAATCGAAATCCGAGTTTTGGAATCGGAATCGAGACAGTCCCGGAATCGGAATCAAGATTTGGAATCGGAATCAAGATTTGGAATCGGAATCGCGATCGCCCCGGAATCGGAATGTCTAGTTTTTGTTTGTTTTCTCAAAACACAACCCTGGGTGTGCAATTGCTGTTTTGTGGCATCAATTAGGCACTACCTATTTTGTTGCAATCCCATCCCACATTGGTGAATAGCACACCTCGAGGTGTGCGATTCTCTGGAATCGGAATCGAGCTCGCCCCGGAATCGAAATTGATAATTGTTGTCGAAATATCTCGGAATCTGAATCGAGTTTTCTGGAATCGACATGGAATCTCAAACCCCTCAGCAGGGTAGCAGACTGCTACCCTGCTGAGGGGTTTAGCAGACCCCTGATGAGTGATGATAATGACACTGCATGCAGAAGATTGGTTCCTACCCAAGCTGTCGAAAGATCTTGGGAGAATTTCAAAGAAATGTTCGAGCATTGGCAAGAAAAGATCCAAGGTGAGCCTGTGAAATAGGGGTGTGCGAATCCGGATCCGGATTCGAGCTCGAATCCGAATCCGGAGATGGATTCGGATTCGAAAATTTTGGATTCGGATTCGAGTCTCAGGATTCGGATTCGAGTTTTTTGGATTCGGATTCGAGCATTTCGGATTCGGATTCGTCCGTTTGGATTCGAGGATTCGCGAATCCACTCGAATCCAAAAAAAAAAGAAAAGAAAAAAATTCACAGAGGAAAAAATCTCGGTCAAAAACCAGAAGAAGAAAAGAAAAAAAAATTTTGCAAAAACACAAACAGATCCAAACTTTCGAACAAGACAACTCAAACAGCTTTGTGGCTGCTGCCTGGCCGAACAAGAAGCATCGTCGAACACTAGATGGCGGCCATAAGAGCAACAAGAACGCATATGCAACAAATTTCGCCATTCCGCGCATTGCACATCTGCCGTCTATTGTCCATCATGTCATGTGGTGTTTAAAATCAAGCGAGGAAAAATTGGAAAAACAAAGTCTGTGTGATCACCAGTCGCGGTGATCAAAGTGACAATTTGAAATTGAATTTCGGCAGCGGTCCCAATAGCGCAATCGGTAAATGCGTCTGCATTGGTTCCAAGGGTTGGTGGTTCAAGCCCCACCTGGGTCAAAAAATTTTTATCTTTTTTTCGTTTCAATTCTCTTCGTGGGGAAGCAAAGAACATTTTTCTGTGGAATGTGGCTGCCAATTTATTTATTTTTTTTCATTTTGTTTTATTTGAATTGATCAAGATCTTCAATGTGTCCAATTTTTGAACCAAGGCCACGAAAAATGACATTTTTTCCTTCTTTGATTTTTTGTTACTTCACTTTTTGCATTTCAAATTCCAGCTGTAATTTCTTCCAGTTTTTCCATTGTTTCTTCTCTGCCTTTTTTTAGACAGGCCCAGGCATAATTTTTGCTGTCAGATTAGGCGAGAGGAAATTTTGTGCCAAATATATTGGCTGCCCTCAGAGGCTCAGACTTGCTGTTTTTTTTTTATTTCCTTCACAATTTGTTGTTTTTTCTCAGGATAACAACATCATTGTTTCCGTTTGTATTTTCATCCATTCCATTTCATGAAGATATAAAATTATTTAAGTTGGTTTATGTCGTGTTTGAAATTATTATTGCTTCCATTTGTGTTGTATTCTTCATGCAATTCACCAATTTGATCTTTGATTGCTTCACTCTTTGTCCGTTGATTTGGTCTGACATGGTATAGGTAGATTTACCCTTAAATTACCTATTACTCTAGTCTTTTCGTAGGTTGGTACCTGGGTCCTTTATCCCCCCCAACATCGTCTGTTTGATAAGTGTTTTACCCCACAAGGTACCTTACCTGTATAAATTTTTGCCCTCCCATTTTCTTTGTGGTGCTTTGCAAAATTTTTGCTTGAGGCTGTCTTTTGGGATTTTTCTATACCTATTCATTCTATATTGACATAGGCCCATGGTGTGGTGACAATTTTCAAATGACGAATAATTCCAAAATTGCAAAATACGCGATGACGGACGAACACACCCAAACCGGGTTGGATTTTCGATGGTGTGTTTGTTTGAATTTGAGCTGGTTTTTTGTTTTCGTCGTGAAAGTTGAACAAAAATTGCAAATGAAACTGCATCTTCGCGAATGCTGTGGAAAAATTAAAATTGAATTCTTTGTGACTGCTGCCATCATTACGCCTGCATCCATGTTGATGCTGTGCAGTTCATAAATTTCATGTGCACTCCAACCACTTTGGATCTTTTCTGAATTCGTTGTTTCTGGCCTTCTTGGACTTTTTCGCGTCGGCGATGAGGGGTCGCAAACACTTTTTGGCTGGGACTCCGCAGTTTAAAAAAAAAAGATATGATTCGAGAGATCTGATGCAATGGAGACTTCCACTTCGATTCGATTTGTTACTCTGGAGAAGGTTGGACGAAGCAGGGTTTTCGTAGAGGCATGCTGCCCATAATAGAGACCCAAAATTGAATACCAATTTGGAGCGAAATGGAGGACATGGTTCGGTCTTTTTAAGTTTGTATTTTTGTAATCGATGTTTGTCGATAATGCTGCATGCATAGGTAGGTGAGGTAGGTACCTACCAAGCTTTTCGCACCATCAACCTCACAACCTGACACATCCTCAAATCATCCAACAACTCGACATTCCTTGCCATTGATACCATTCCTATGGCATTTCTGAAGAACCACTGTGACATTCTCAAGAAGTTTCTTTTTGTGCTCTTCTCACTGTCCCTTGTCCACAATGTCATCCCCTCAGACTGGAAGTTGAGTATCGTTAGGCCCCTACCAAAAGGTGGCCTGCCACTCTCTACAAACTGCTTCGGACCTATTCGCCTGATCAGTTCGTCAGCCAAACTTATGGAGAAAATTGTAGCAGGTCATCTTTATAAACTTCTCGAAAGTCAAAAATTTTTCTCTCCCCACTAACATGGTTTCCGTGCCAAGTTTTCCTGCGAATCTCAGTTGACTGGATTTGTAAATGACATTTCCACTGCACTAGGTAAGTCCTCACAAATCGATGTTATTTTCATTGATTTGGCGAAGGCTTTCGACAAAGTGGCCATCCCAATCCTTTTATCTAAGCTCGCTCATCTACAGATACCTGAAAACTTATTCATGTGGCTCTCCAACTTCATCTCTGACAGAAATTTTCAAGTTCTAGTCTGCAATGCATTATCTGAATCCCTACCATTGACGAGTGGCATACCACAGGGATCAGTCTGCGGCCCGCTTCTCTTTCTTATCTATATGAATGACCTGCCAGCAAATATCACTTGTAATGTTAGATTGTTCGCCGATGACATTGTACTTTACAGGGTCATAAAATCCCCAAATGACTCCGCGGACCTCCAGCATGATCTCAACAGCATTTCTAATTGGTGTGCAGCAAATTCCATGAGTGTCAATGCTGCTAAGACCTCTGTAATATCCTTTACCACATCCGCACATCCAATAATATTTGATTATCATATCGGCTCAACAATCCTTTCACGTCCAGATAATATTAATTATCTTGGTGTACTTTTCAATTCGACTCTTAACTGGGGTTCTCATATTGCACAAATTGTCAAGCGAGCATCAGACCAATTGAAGTTCCTCATCAGGCATTATTCCCATGCTTCTCCAAGAGTCAAAACGATACTCTATTTCTCAACTGTCCGCGCTCTTCTGGAATATTCTACAACTACCTGGGACCCCCATCTGCAGTGCCATATCAATGCTATTGAGGCCGTTCAACGTAGAGCAGTGCGATTTGTGTCTGGCAATTTCTCCTTCAACAGCAGTGTCTCTCTTCTTAGGGATGAGCTTGGATGGGATACCCTTGCTATGCGAAGACAACTTCATGGCATATCCATCTTTAGGAAATGTGTCCTTCGAGAAGGTGGCTGGGCTGACCTTGGTGGTGTCCTTTCACCCAACATTGGGTCTACCAGGGCCGGTGACTTGGTATCTTTTACTCCATCCCTGCTTCTCAAAAATGTTGACAGGTTTTCTTTTCTGCACCGCTACGCCTTTTTATGGAATCGTCTTAAAATTTCAACTGATTTGATGGGTTCATCTGGTGATTCATTTGTCACTGCAATAAGGCCCAGGCCCAGACTCTTTGCCATTCAATCGTCATGAAGCTAAGTGTTTGCCATTTTGGTTCACAAATAGGGTTGCCACTGGCTTGGCCTCATTGCTGAGTCCCTCGTTTCAGTGCGATTTCACCTTGAAACAGAGGGGTACTGAGGGGGGACAAGGTAGTGTGACCTGGCTGGTGGTAACTCCTTGTCAGTTTGTGTCCCATTAGGTATGTGTCCAGACAGTGGTAATATTTTGCAATTCCTTGCTAGATTTTTTTTTTTTTAACATTTATTGGATCTGTTCTGTTTTGTGCAAGCTCCATTGACCCCAAGGTAGCAATCATAGGGTTAGGCAGGTGTGCTTTTCTTTCCACCCCATTGTAGGTATGCGTATGTTGTAGGTATGTGTTTTTTTTTTGTTTTTTGTTTTTTTGCAGTGTTGGTAAAAAAAAAATCCTTTTACACATGCTATGGTGGGTACATACCTACGTAGATAGGTAGGTACATAACTGCCTCTACCTCTATCACTGGCTAAATTAGTAAATGATCCACGATCATATAGGTATATTTTCATCGAGAGATGATGTGTCCACAATTCCTCTAGGCAGAACTTCTAGCCAGCCAGCCAGCTCGCCTCTATTGGCAGAACCCGCAACTTTGCTTATGAAAATTGGCTTCTATTTTGACCATTTTTGCTCAGGATTCGGATTCGACACCAAGGATTCGGATTCGAAAATATTGGATTCGGATTCGAGCCTCAGGATTCGGATTCGAGCATTTTGGATTCGGATTCGTGAAATCGGGATTCGGATTCGAATGACAGGATTCGGATTCGACTTTTTGGATTCGAGTTGGATTCGCACACTCCTACAGTGTGAAATACAATGCCGTGCTCAAAGGAAGCCTTCAAATTATGAAATTGACAGGAACAAGATTCTGACAGAAGGTATCAAGGTAGCCTACCTACCTAGGTTGGTAGTTAGATGGGTGCCTGGCCTGCCTGCTGCCTAATTCCGAAGAGGCCTGCTGCCTAATTCCGAAGAGATTCATCCCGTTTTAGAAATTCTTCTTGCATTGGCGATTTCCCGGTAGAGAGGGAACTGAGGAGATAATATAATAAATACTGGGGACGGAATCCCCCCGATGAGATAGGTATTGACTTGAGATGAGATAGGTATTGACTGATGCAGAAACACCGACATGGAAATCCCAAGCTTATTGTTGCATATTGATGCTTCCAATGAGTCGTGCGTATCCGTATGCCAGCCAAGAATGAATCGGCAGCGGACTGATGCTGTCTGTCAACCTCCCCAATCACCATGTGAAACGCTGTCTGTCAACCTCCTCAATCACCAGGTGGCAGGTGTATCAAAGAAATGGCATGAAATTTTTACGGTGGTCCCTGAAAACCGGACAGCCGGACAGGACTGACGGACAGGACCACCGGACCGACCCGGACGGGTTAGGTTAGGTTAGATTAGGCTAGGATAGTCTATCCTAACCTAATCTAACCTAACCTATCCTGTCCGGGTCGGTCCGGCGGTCCTTTCTGCCTGTGCGGCAGTCCTGTCCGACTGTCCGGTTTTCAGGGACCACCAATTTTTACAAACAAAATCAATATCGCCAAACAGTCCCAACTCCGATCGAACGGAAACGCATCAGGAACAGTTCACCAACGCTGACTGCATTTGGCAAAAATTGTTTTTCAAATCAAAAAACAAGAAGTGGAAACAAAAACCTGCGCCACTCACTGCAACCAAAAGAACGAAAAACACATCCACTGAAAACAACACGTTCCTTCCTCCACTTCGTGCAACGCTGAACGCATCATCAAAATGCGTCGCAAATGGACTTCGGTCGGTCGACGAAAACAAGAAACAAAAAACAGAAGCAGACGACGTCGTGACGACAGACGCACATTTTTTTTTCCCAATCCACTTCCGCAGGCGCGTCTCTGATTGGCTGTTGGGAATTCCAGCCAATTTCAACATCCAAATTTCAAAACTTACCTTAACCAAACCTAACCTGACCTAACCTAACCTAACCTGACCTAACCTAACTCTATTGTGACCCCGAAAGAGTTGCGAAGCGGTGGCAAACATGCCAAATGGCAAAAAGCGGTGGCAATGCAAAAATCCCAAAATTGATGACATCGCAATTTGAGACGACGTGATGGGCTGTTGCAAGCTCCTGGTCCGCGGAAGGGACAAACTAAAACGCGGACGCGGACCAATGGGAGATATGGCGGTTCGCAAAACAAGCGAATTTCGCGGAACCGCAGGTTAGGTTAGGTTAGGTTGGGTTGAGTTAGGTTTTTTGGGTTAGGTTAGGTTAGGTTGGGTTAGTTTTGACTGTGGGTGGTTTGCTTTGGAGGTTTCGGGGTTTGGATTCGCACTGCAGCCTCGGTCCGCAAATTCCGCGATTTCCGCGTTTTAGAAGGACCCTCCGCGGAAGTGGATTGGGAAAAAAAAATTATGCACGACAGACAGGATTCTTGATTTTTTCTGTCGGCAGCTGCCCGAATTTGGCAAACATCGCCAGATATTTTCGCAGTCTGTTTCAAGCAAACAAAAAGCTGAATTGCTCACTCGATTTTTCGATGTGAATTCTGCCCCCTTTGTCCATGTGACTCAGCTCCAGAGATGACTGAAGAAAGGAATCTTCGGTAACTCTTATCGATTTCGGGCTTCGGAGAGGAGAGAGAGAGAGGAGAGATCTTCTCAAAGAGGTCAAAACTGATCGTTTTGACTAGTTTTGACCTCATTAAGAAGGGGCTCCTCCGTAAAGACCGAAATCGAGAAGAGTTACCGAAGATTCAAACGGAATCATAACAATGTCGGTTGGTCCATTTGTCAGAGACAATGACAAAATTAGGTGTGCTGCAGTGTTTCGTCGAGATTGCTCGAGACCCTGGTGGGGTGTTTGAGTGAAACGCACATGTCCTGGCCCAAAGTCGTCGCAGTGAAACATTCGAATTTATTGCAGATGTCCCCAGACCCCAATCGACAACGTGTCTGTATCAATATACACCTCTTATCAAACGTTTTCGAACATACAGGGTGGCCCAAAAAAAGGTAACCGAAAGTTTGGAGCCAAAAGTGGTGTAAAATTTTATTTAAACAAAACAACTTTAAAACCACGCGAATGTGTGGTCTTTTCCGAACACTCTAGTCTAGGTTTTCTTCATCGAGAATAATTTGGCTGCTCAGCTTCTGTTGACAGGATATGTTCGAAATGGCAGCTTTCGGCATCTCTCACTGTTGCACACATGATGTGAAGTTGTCTTAGTCTATCACCACTTCGAGATTTTACCAGTTGGATAATTTCCGATTGAGTGAATGATTTTTGCTGCGAATCCGGAAGAGTGCGTGAACATCAGGTGCTCCAAAACTGCTTCCTTTTACGTCACCCCAAAGGAATCAAAGAGACTTTCGTCGCTGACCCAGCAGTTGTTGGGTGGAAAGTTCTGGATTCAATACTCCTTCATGGCAATCAGTTGTTTGCAGAAGAACAGCCCGCAGAGACAATCTAGAGAGGTCAGAACCTGCAACGTTGAATTTTATGGGAGAATGCCTCAACCTGCTTCAAGATCCACTGCAAACGTGACTCCGGGAGTTCGGATTCGCGCTACATCTTCAAAGACTTATGGACGAAGCTCGACTGCCTGGATGACTGTGATGACATTTCTTTCATTAGTTCGCGTCCAAGGGTAGCCAGAGCGATCATCATTTTGAATTCGGACCGAACTGAAAGCACGTATGGTAGCTACCGCAGGATGCAATAATTTGTGTCTGGATGAGGCAGAATTGTTAAAATCTGCTTCAAATGCAGCAATAGCTTTCCGAATGCTGGACCAACCATGCATTGTCCACAAGATAAAGTTTCTATTTTCAAGATTGATGTTCATCAAGAAAAACATGCAACAAACTGCACCATTCTAAATTTTTGTGGTGTAACATCTTTTAAGAGCACCTTGACAAAAAAGACTGAAAACACATTTTTAAACCATGCAAAAGCAGCAGGGGCAAACCTGGCAATTTGGGTTATCTTTTTTTTTTGGGCCACTCGTATAGCCGAGCAACAATTCACTGCAGGCGACGGTCCCCTGCTGTTGATGTCAATTCGTTTACGACCTCGTGAAAAACTAAATCGCAGCGTCCGCAGCATTTTGAGCACCTGCTCTGAATGCAATGCGGCCAGGAGCACGTCAGAGTTTCCTGAGCATTGCCTTTCTCTAATAAAAAAAAGTATCCAAACAGTGCAAAAAAGTGTCCAAAAAGTGTGAAAAATGTGGAAAAAATGTGTGCACAAAAGTGGAACATTTTACACTTATTACAGTTTTTGTACGGAATTAAACAACCTTGTAAGAACCTTGGTTACAGGTCACTCCTGCAACCTTGTAAGAACCTTGATTACAAAGAACCTTGTAAATTTTTCACTTTTAAAAGTGAAAGAAAAGTGTAATAAAAGTGTATATAATTCTGCTTGCTGGGCTACTTGTTCAACAAGTTTGGCGAGAACTTGCTTGGTCAGAGTCATCAAAACCGGAGAGAACTCCACCATTGGTTCCATTCCAATGACATTCATAAAGAGGTACTGTGATGTACTTAAAATTACTTTTCGTATTTTGCCGGTGCCCTTTAGCCCCTACACAATCCCGGCTGGTTGGAAACTGAGTGTTGTGAAATCACTGCCAAACAGTGGCCTGCGGTCTCGACATCCTCCTTCCGACCTTTAGCCTTTTGGCGAGGAGCCTTTAGCTCCTCGCCAAAATTAATGCAAAAACGACGTCCAGTGGCCATCAATAAAACTGCGTGCGAGTCAAAATTCTTCTCCTGTCATCAACACGGCTGCAGCAACAGATTCTAATGTGAGTTCCAGCCTGGTTCCAGCTTACCAGTTTCGTGCATGACATCGCCACTGATACTGCTCTGCTCAATTGCCATTCTTCTCTCTGCACTCGAATCAAGCAATCTCGGCTTGGCATTCCAGAAAATTTCCTCTTCTGGCTTTCAGATTTCATTTCTGATTCCTTCAAATTTGTCTTCGAATTTTGATTTTTCCCTCGCCGATGACCTGGTTATGGTTGTTTTCATCATTTTTATTTTTCCAATTCGGCCATTTCCGCGACAATGTTTGATAACAACCACTTTGAATTCACTTTGGGAAAAAGGGCATAATTCCATTTTTATGTTTTTGAGATAAACAGGAAAAACTTCAAACCTATAATATGGCATTTTTCGGCGAGCTTTTTCGTATTCATGACAAATATTTTAAGAATCACGAGTTTTTTACCTCTCCAGGCCTCTCATATTTCCAATTTTTACCAGGAAATAGGAGTTTTAAGTTAATGGAAATATGCCCTTCTTACCTGAAATATAGTTTTGTGAGGATGAATGATGATTGTCAAAGCCTTTTTGGTCAATCTCAGAGAAAAGTTGTTTGGCAAACCAAAAAGTGAAACAAGCAATTATATTTTCCCTTCAAACGAGGCCTCAGATGGGCTGAGTCAGTTCCTTTTGGAATGTTCCTTGTGGTCCGACACCTCCTCTGGAGTTGTGGATAACCTTGGAGTTGTGGATAACCTGGATAACCTTGCGGATATCCAGGATTTGGTCGTTGGGGGCGGCGCGGTTTTCTGGACACATCTTCCTCAGATTGTCCACATTAGGAGTAGCTTTTCCCTTGGAGATTCTAAAAGTACAGGGTGTCCCAAACAGTATTTTGGAATAAAAAGACCTGTTTTGGGGACTTTAGTTGTTTCTCGTGATTTATTCTGGTTTACGGCCTTTTCAGATTATACTCGCATTGGTGCCTTGTTATGAAGCCTCGTTTTCTTTCTATAGTTTGATTTGGGTTTTAACAATTGTGGCTAATTACCAGCATCAAAAGTGCCATTGTTCAGTCAACCGTTCCTGAGCGGGTTTTCAATTTAGAGCGGTACGTCCGCAGCTAAATGGAGGGCCGAGCAATTGGCAAGCGTGCGTGTGGCATTTCATGAGCAATGCCAGTAGTTGACCGCCCGCCAATCGGGCTATTTTAATGCACGTCGAGTGATGATGATAATGGTGATTATTACAAGCAATGTGATAAGAGATATCTGGGAGCAAACGCTCTTAGTGGCTTTAAACGACATTAAATTTCAGTATATACTTTTCTGGGACACCCTGTATGATGTACAGTGAATAATCGTGCAATTTCAGCGCTCAACCGCTCCATGCGCACGGAAAATGCAAGATCAAACAACTGCCAAAACATTATTTTTTGCTTAGAAAGAGAGCTGATGTGGTGCGGTATATTGCAGAGTGGGTGGGTACCTTGTGAAAAAGAAAAATCTCCATACTTTTCTGGCAACAAGGGCATAATTCCTGAAGATATGACCTTGTTCCTAAAATGCAAAAAATCGAGCCCCTTTTTCACCATCAGGATACAGTCAGCAGAAATATGTCATTTTTGCATGAAAAGTTGCGGGGAAGGATAGAAAACATGACTGCACCTCTAACTCAAAACCGTCAAAAAGTGGAATTATGCCCTCCTTTCCCAAAATTAATTCTTATGGTTTCTGACAAAAACGCCCTGCTGTTTTCTGCACCGATGGTTCGCTTCTGCAACCATGTTTTTTACACCTGTCTCGCAGTGCTTAAATTGAGGGGGAGCGCAGGGGGGCGACGCCCCCTAGTGATTTCCCAGGGGGAGCGTCGCCCCCCAAGACACAGAAGTCTTCGTTCCCCCAAACTGTCCAATTTGCCCTCTTAACAATGCTAATTTTGAGGAATCGGCCTTTTCAGATGGTTAAAATGGTTTTGTAAAAGTCATCCAATCTTGAGTTCACAGATTTTGCAGAGATCCACACAATCAAAAAACACTTTGTGTTTATTTTGGCTTGCAAGGCGGAGACCAAAAATGTGTCCGCAATCTGGCCGAATTTCAATTTTAGTAAAAAGGGTCTCCAAAATAGCAAAAAATTCAGCCATTCTGAGCAACCTGGCTCAGTCCAAAATAGAGCCCAAAAAATTGCCAAAATCAGGCCCAAAATGCATGCTGAAATTGCAAAAGTTCTCACACCTCTGGGGGACTCCGTCCCCCAGACCCCCTGCCAGGGGCTCTGCCCCTTGGAACCCCGCTGGGGCTATGCCCCAGACCCCTGTGCGCCCCCCTAGACCTTGGTTTACAATTTAACCACTGCTGTCTCGTGCCTTGGGGCAATCACATGTCAATGCTGAGTCTGTTTCATGGGTATACCCAATTTCGTGGTATACCTAATAAAATTCGAAACTACCTGCTTTATTTTATCTTTATTTTTAAAATTCTCCTCGCCGGAGGACTTGGAGGACCCAGTAATGTGAAAAATCCTAAAGTCTGTTCATTTTCAGAATGATCAGCGCTTTTTTGCAGTCAGGGATGTGCAAATTTGTGCAAAAATCGGGAATCGGAGATTTTGAGCTGGGGGCCTCAATTTTCTAAACTCTGTCAGTTTTCACCTCTCAATCTTTTGATAATTCTGCTTTTCGGAGTTTATTCAATTTTCTGTGACAACGATCTGTCTGGTTTGCTGGTCGTTCCGCTCCTGCTTTTAAAATCGTTTTCTACTGGCTGGTGATTTTAACTTGCCAAATATCAAATGGGAGAGTGCCTATCCCGCTTCAACACAACTTTCGGAAAAAGAGGCCTCCCTTTTTGATATTCTTGATTGTTTTCATTTAAAGCAGCTGGTATCTTTTCCAACAAGAGTGCACTTTAATGGTACAAGCAATATTTTGGATTTGGTGTTCACTAACTTTGATTTCAATGTTGATCATGTTTCTATTGTGCCAGGTATTGCAGATCATTTTGCTGTGCTCTATAAACCTGCATTCAGTGTCAAACTTGACAATAGCAAATTCAAAACCACAGTCACCAGACTGATATTCTCTGCTTTTGACGTTGGCTCTGCTGAAAACATTCTTGATGAGCATTTCATGGAATTTTCACACATTGCGTCATACGCTGATATTGACGCAATGTGGAGATTTCTGTTTGATTTGCTGATTTCAATAATGAGAACTGTCCCAGTGAAAACGAACCGCTTAGATGTGAGAACGCCGTGGGTTAACAGAGAGCTTAAAATCTTGTTGCGAAAAAGGAGGAGAGCCAATTCATTGCAAAAACGATTTCCTTGTGCTGCAAATATTGAACGGTACAATGCAATAGACATGCAAACCACTAGCCTAAACCAACGTCTTTACTCTTCATACATGAAAGGATTGTTTGAGACGCCCTACTCCAGGGGTTTTTGGTCTCATCTAAAAAAACTGAGATCAGGAACGGAGGCAACATCTCTTCGTGATGAAGATGGAAGGGAAATTGAATCGCCCAAGGCAAGGGTTGATAGCTTCATACCTATTTTCGCAGAACATTTTAATAATGACCCGCAGGTCGGTCCACGCAACTCCCGTGAAAGTCGGGACAATGATATCTGGGGAGGGAGCATTTCGGAGGACCTTGCTGCTACCTCTAGTGGACTGCGTGATTGCATTCAAAATAATGAATTTTTTCGTGCCATTGCTCCATCCCAGCTGCCATTTCCCATACTTTTCACAGATAGTTTTATAAGCAAAAGAATTGCTGCAATCCCGGCGAAAAAGGCTGCAGGCACCGATGGCATTCATCCACAGTTAATCAAGTTGTTAAATAGGTCGTTGGTACCATATTTTGTTGTTCTTTTTTCGAAGATTTTTTGGCTTTCTTTGTATCCTTCAAATTGGAAATCTACTTTCATTTTACCCATTCCGAAAAAAACACCATACTGGGATCCTCGTAATTATAGGCCGATCACCGTTGTGTCTGTGTGTCCAAAACTCTTTGAAAATATTCTTTTCCATATGCTGTATGAATTCCTTGAACAAAGAACTTCTTTTCAA